>JANSVK010000051.1:0-209555 GCA_030068005.1 Cladophialophora exuberans
GCCACTCAGCCTCCCCCAGCATGTCATGAAAGGACCCGAGCATTGTTGGCACAGCTGAACGGTCTGGTTTTTGCCCCATTTTTGACCATGCTGTGAATGCTGGACCACGTCCCGACCCCAAACAACATTAGGGCAAATATAATGCAGAAAATGTTGACCGCAAAAAGCATCTGTTTGCACCCGTTCCACTTCCGCCGGGTGTCTTTGTGCATATGGATCCAAAACATTCCCGATAGGCCAAACGTAAACCAAGATGCAAAGAGGGCCGACGTCAAGCTCAAAAGGTCGGCAAACACTGGAATGGCTTCGGCAATCAACCACGCAACGATCCACGAGATGGAAACCATGAGAAGCCACACTCGGTATGATTTCCACCCTCTTTGATGCATCAGATCATCATCTCTGTTGTGTAGTAACTTGACGTAGACAAACTTGACTCCGACATGTGCGTTGACTACTCCGGCGATGACGATTGTAGGCATCGCCATTCCATACGCAATCTTCTGTATGACGACGCTGGCACTGTCCAGTGCTGGACTGGCAACCATGTCTCCGGCATAGTAGTACACCACCACCGCCGTGATGATGTACATGGTGATGTCGCTGCATTGCAAAAATGCCAGCGCCTTGGGGAAATCTCGAGGGTTCTTCAATTCAGCGATGAATGTGAAAAATGCCACATGACCAGCATACGCGAACACCATGCTGGACAATGCGTTGAAGCCGTCTTGGAAGCTGAGACCTGCCCGAGGCCAGAGTCTGACAACAAGGACTCCTTCCACCGACCCAGGCTTGGTCAGAGAGACCCCAATCATAGTAACCAGGACAGCTGCGATGATGCTGAGGAAGCTAGCAATCGAGTAGTAAGAGAGATGCTCCAGGGTTCGTGGTAGAGTGCACGCGAGGCTCAGACCCGTCCCAATCACCATCCAGATAATTGTGCACGCGGCGTGTTCGGTGATGGCGTTCATCATGATGGAAAAGGTCAAAATATGGCTGCCCATGATAAAGACATAGAATGCGAATTGCCCCCAACCAAGAATTCGTCGACCCCATTTTCCAAATAGTATTTCGCCTGCGCATGCAAACGAGTGAATGTGGGGGTGTCGCATGTAGAATTGTCCGATCACGAGCCCTGTATATGTTGCCAGCATGCCCAGAGAAATCAGCAACAGCATGCCGGGCACAATTCCCACATCTGCCATGGCTTTGGGAAGTGAAAGGATCCCGAGCGAGATTGTCTCTGCTATCATCACCATTCCTGCTTGCCACCACACCATGCTCTTGTAATTGATCCCGCCTTCGATCCGACTGGCCATAGGATCCACATGTTTTTCACCGTCCTGGTCTCCATTCTTGGGCGAATCGGTGGTGTCGTCGCCATTGTCGTCCGCTGACAAGGTGATCCCACTGATGGGAGGACTGCTCTCGTTTTCATGATTTTCCGTGCTGGAAGATACGTCACTTCGAGCCGTACTGGCGTGGCTGCGATCGTCGTTAGGAGTGCGGACTTCGTGAAGGGTCTGCATTATTGATGGAACTTAGGATCCGAGGAGGCTGCTTGATGTAATAGGGCTGCGAAAGGTCTAATAATGCGGAGAGGGTGGCCGGTCCGGTCGACCCAGGGACTCAAAGTAAGGCGGCCGGCTCTGCTCCAAAGAATGTGTAAATGATAATATGTGGGTGCAGGAAAAAGCCTGGAATTGAGACGACCATAAAATGTGTCACCGTTCCTTCTTTGAGAATTTGGCAAGAGGTTTGCGGTCATGTTGGCAGGTGCCATAGCGAGCACTGCTCAACTTCCGTCGCATTCTTTTTGTCAAGAGCCTTTTCCATTCATTCCAAGCCAATGCACCAAAATGCTATGCGTATACACCGGCGTCAAATGCAATCGCTCGCTTGTGATAAAGGATTGCCAGTTCGAAGCTTCATTATACAACCAACGCCAGTCCCATAGACGATGTCGGATTCGTGGGATTAATGCAGAACTCTGGACCAGGGCAAAAATTGCAGTTGAACTAAAGGAAGAATCATTTGTTTGCAGGCGACTCTGTCCCAAGGATAGGATTCTGCTCGGCTGCCAACTTGGAGTCGCTTTCGAGGGTGTCAGCTGGGCCATCTGGATTCTCGTTAGGACTCTTCGTCAACTCACCCACTGGGCCTGCACTTACCATATCTCGAATATAACTTTCTCTCATAGTCGTCGGCAAATCCTGCTTTCCCTGTCTCAACGTCTTTTCTCGAAACACTCAGCTTGCTTCGGGGCAAACCCATCGACGCTAGAAACGCAACGCTCTCCTTCCACTCGAGATCTTTTCTCTTGTTGTCCCACTTCAACTCTGCTGCCATCAAATCAATGACTTGCGGAAGCGCTTCCAGCGCTGCCTGAGCGTTTAAGAACGCTAGGCGTGTTCTTCTGGCAATCACGTCTACAGCTCGCTGTGCGAATTCGTGCCGTACCGCATATCGGACCTCACCATCGATGAATGGATACAGCGCAGAAATGCGTTTGCCTCGAACAGGAAATCTTTCATCCGTCGGGCTTGAGAGTGCGGCTACGGTCCACGCTCGATCGCCATACGACTCAGCCAGATGTTTGGCCACCTCCGTCTCGAGGCCGAAATGTTGGATCAAATTGATGAAGAGTGTCTTGGAAAATCCATGGGCGCCCACCAGACGGACTTGATGTGTCTGACATTTACCATCAAGAGGTGCAGCATCATCAATCTTCTCAGTCCCACTGATGCGCCTTGGGGTAGTAGCTGGTTTGGTCTGCAAAGTAAATTGCTTAATGGCTTCGTCGACCGCGTCTTCTGCCATTTGCCGATACGTCGTCCATTTACCACCGGCACATGTGAGTAGGCCGGAAGTTGACACGGTGACTAGATGGTTACGAACTAGCGACTCGGTATTCTTTGCTTTTGGGTCTTTGACCAGCGGTCGAATGCCAGACCAAGCAGCCAGGACGTCCCCTCGTCGAACATTGATATCTGGAGACAGGTATCCTTTGATCTCATTCAGAATCCATCCGATTTCGTCTTCTCCGGCGACTGGGTGCTGGGTGATGGTGCAAGCAGCATCGGTAGTCCCAGCAATAGTATTACCTTGCCAGGGTAAGAAGAAGATGACTCTGCCATCTGACGTTGAGGGATCGATCAAACCCATCGAATTCTTCTGCGGGCTGTAATAGCCTGGAAGTACAACATGGACACCAGAGCTCGGAGCCACAATTTCTTGCACGGTTTGATCATCCATCTTCCGGATCGCATCGCAGAATGGGCCAGTCGCGTTGACGATGCCTTTGGCGCGTATGGTGATGGGCGGTGTCGGTTTCCCATTCTTCTCGGCAATCACGTCTCGAACCACGGCACCGTTGAGTCTTCCAGTTTGATCTTTGGTTAAGCTGGTGACCTCCATATGGTTGACTACAGTTGCGCCATAGAGGGCTGCAGTAGCCGCAATCGAGACATTCATGCGGCTGTCGTTATGCGCGCCGTCGTAGTACACCAAGGCCCCAACCAGGTTATCCTTTTTCAGCATGGGGAAAGCATCCAAAGCCTTGCTCTTGGTCAAGAAGTAGCTTGTTTCGATACCTTCGCTACCAGCTAGCCAGTCGTACATTTTTGTGCCTGCCCAGAAATAGGGAGCTTGCCACCACTTCTGTAGAGGAATCATGATAGGAAGCCACGTCGACAAATGAGGAGCCGTGTCGAGGAAATACTTCCTCTCGCGCAGAGCTTCCTTTACCAGCGCATATTGGTTATAGTCCAGTTCCCATACAGCCTTCTCCAGGTACCGGACACCGCCATGAACAAGCTTTGTACTTTTGCTGCTCGTTCCTGCGGCAAAGTCGTCACGCTCGACAAGAGCGACTTTCAATCCACGTGTGGCAGCATCGAGGGCAATTCCCGAGCCAGTCGCTCCTCCGCCAATGACCAAAAGATCATATTCCTCCCCGGCTTCTTGCTCTGCGGGTAATGTCTGGTCCTTGTCTCCGCTTGTAGCACCTCTTAACCGCTCAAAACTGTTCCTCAATTGCTGGGTAAGCGGAGCCTCCGAAGCCCCTCCTGCCAAACCACTGCTCTTTCTCAAGTCGGCAATCTGCTCAGCCCGGGGCTTGATCAAAGGGAATTTGGGGGGGATGATGGTGCCATCTTCTGTTCGGGGGATCGGGACGGCGGCTCCTTGCGAGCCCGGAACATTTATGGGACGGTAGGAGAGGTAGAGGACAGTTCCGCCCACGCCGGCGAGGGCGGCGCCAGAATAGAGGAGTGGTTTGATGAAACGACGGCCCGCAGAGGAACGCCCGGCGGAGGCCATTGTCAGGTAGCGGGACGATCAGGTACCGCCGGGGGTTGAGTTCTCGCCGTTGGTGATGGAGATTACTGCCTCTCGACTGCCATGGCCTGATTCATACAGAGGTGGAACAGGTGTAAGAGCAATGTTTCATCCGCCCGGAATACCAAAGCCGGACGGGAATTGAGGCTAAAATCGATGGTGAGCTCAATACGACGTTCGCTCGTCAGTCAGTCGACCCTGGAAGAGCGAGGGTGGTGCTACGTATTCTTGACGCAGCAATGAAAGGCCAGGCGTGTGGGCAAGGACGGGACGAAGATTGTGAGTGATACCTCAGGGCACAGAAGGACACGCGAAGAATGAGTTCAGGAGGTATCGGCGTTTGGGTGCTTGTACGGTCTTTCGTCTCTCTTCCCGCCGCTGGCTGATGCCGCTGCGGAGGGAGGTGGATGGGGGAATTGACAGAAGCGCAAACCATCGTCATGGTTCATGGGTCAATCATGCAGCTCGGCCCTCCGCGCCCGAATCTAGGGGGCACGTGTCCTGCCTGGAGAACCGTTTAGTGGCACGACTGGTTGCGTTAGGCATGGTCTCGGCGTCGCTGGGGACACTATTGGGCGCCCCTTCGGTGTATCTTGGGCGAGGGCTGAAAGAGGCGAGCCCTGTCAATGGGTCATTTGGCAACCCGCAAGTTAAAAACTCAGTGTGTAGGGCACACCCGGGCTAGGCATAGGGCAGCAGGGCGCCTCCTAAGAGTTCACTAGGTAAGCGTGGCACCTAGGTACTGGGTTCGGTGTTCGAATAGGGATCCTCAATGCCAATACATGTGAAATCGCATCCAGCTGGACATCCGAGGACAATCTCTTGTAGAAATTGCTGGCATGTGCGTTTGTGGACAGCTCAGGATGATTTGTTTTCGGGGAATCTGCTATGCACGATATAACTGAAGGTACGTATTCTCATTCAGCTTTTGATGGTAGCTAGTTTGTCTCCTAGATGCTGTTCAACCAACAGCTCCTTTTCAAATGCTTCGTTTTGCGCCAGCTCATGAATGCCCTTTTCAGCTTTTGGGTTTTCTCGTCATAATTTTGTGCCATTTTGTTTCCATCAAACATCCTCGCACGGCCTCATTCATTAGTCGTTCAAATTTTGGGGGTCTCCACGAGATGAGACGATTTACAACCGTTCCGCGTGTCCATTGACAGCCTCGGCTTTCTTTTCCAGAAGCTCGATATCGATCTTCTGGGCTTCCACGCTGTTGGCATTGATTTCATTGTTCATCTTGGATGGGGGCACAATTGCTTCGACCGATGGCGCAGCAGTTGTCGCCAATTTCGTCTGGATAGTGGGACTCTCTACAGTAGTCGAGTTGAGGTTCAAACGCTCCAAAGCCTCGAGTTCTGCTTCGGAGAAGTTTCGTAGGTGCTTGGGTTTGAACGGAACAGGCGTTGAGACGCGTGAGGTTAGGAACTGTCAAAGAATTCTGTCAGCTATCACCTCTCGTGGAATGCGATGTTGATGACATACCGAGCTCGCTGCACTCAATAGCGCAATCAAACTGGCTTGAACCACGTCCTCATGAATACCCACACCCCAGACCTTCTCGTGCGAACTGCTGGCTGTGCACTCAATATATGTGGCAGCCTTCACTTCTCTTCCCTCACCAATTGCATGCTCTTTATAGTCTGCAACATCGAGATCAATTCCAAGAGAATGTAGCGCGTTAGCGAGCGATGATATAGCTCCGTTACCTACACCAACGATCGGATGCTGAGTTCCATCGATGGCGATTACGCCGGCAAATTGCCTCTTTGCAGTAGCCGTGCTCTGGGCAGGTACGGTACTTTGTGTTGTTTGACCCGCGGCAATTTTCATCTGTGGTGCTGGCGACGCCGTCCGTACGGCGGTGATATTGTAATCGATGAGGGTGAATCTGGGATTCTTCTTGAGATGGTACGACTCCTCGAACAGGGCTTGAATTTCGCGTGGAAGTAATTCTCGACCTTTCGCATCGGCTTCCTTTTGCACAATTTTGCTGAATGCAACCTGTAAACCTCGAGGCAAATCGAGTTCGAGACTGCGCTGAATGACCCAAGCAACGCCCCCTTTGCCGGACTGCGAATTAACACGAATGACAGCCTCATACGTGCGCCCGATGTCCTGGGGATCGAGGGGCAGGTAGGGCAATTCCCAGGGGTCTTCGGCACCTCGAGCTTCCTTCTTGCGAAGCTGGAAACCTTTCTTGATGGCATCTTGGTGAGAGCCACTGAAAGCGCACACCACAAGCTGACCACCATACGGCCAGCGCTCATTCACGGGAATCTTGGTCGACTCTTCGCAAACTCGAATGACTTTATTTATGTCGCTAAAGTCGATGTTCGGCCAGACACCTTGGGTGTAGAGGTTAAGGGCCAAAGTGACCAAGTCCACGTTTCCCGTTCGTTCGCCGTTTCCAAATAAAGTACCCTCGACTCGGTCAGCGCCAGCCATCTGGGCGAGCTCGGCCGCCGCCACAGCACAGCCGCGATCATTGTGAGGGTGAACTGAAACGCAGAACTTTTCGCGTTCAGTCATGTGGGTACAGAAATACTCGACCTGATCAGCGAATATGTTTGGCGTGGCCATCTCAACGGTAGCGGGCAGGTTGAATATGATCTTTGCCTCCTCAGTTGGGCCCCACGCCTCTTTGACTGCTTCACACACGCGCACGGCATATTCAGGCGACGTGTCTGAAAAGGTTTCCGGGCTGAATTCGAACAGCCACTCTGTTCCAGCGTGACTCGGATCATCTTTCGTAATTGATCTCGCGAACTTGGCGCATTTGACTGCCAACGCCAGGGTCTCCTCCTCGGTCATCCCAAAAACGATTCTACGAAAGCACTCACTTGTTGCGAGGTAGAGATGGAGAATTGCCTTTTTGGTGCCCCTCAAGGACTCAACTGTCCGTCGGATGAAGTCTTCGCGGCACGGCGAAAGGACCTGTAGCCAGACATCGTCGGGAACTACGCCCGGGGTCTCGACGAGATATCTGGTGAAATCATAGTCTGTTTGTGAGGCAGAAGGAAATGAGACTTCAATTTCTTTGTACCCGAGCTCAACGAGCATTTTGAAAAACCGCAATTTTTGTTCACCATCCTAATCAGACTGTCAGCCTGACACAGTCCATGTGTATATTTCGCGTCGCGGTCTCCTACCATAGGATCTACCAAGCTCTGATTTCCATCTCGCAGGTCGGTTGCCAGCCAGCGCGGAGGCTTGTCGTTGGTTTTGGAAGGCCATTGTCGGTTGGGCAAATCTAATGGTTTAAACTTGCGATACTTCTTCCAGGGTTCACGAAGCCTGCCAAGTTGTCGTCAGTGTACTGAAGATTCTGATCCAAAGAGTGTGCGTACATAGGCATTGTGACTTAGGGTGACTCAACGTGTCAAGGTGTGAGAATGAAGTGTGTGCCCTCGCTGGTGGTGATTCGAGTCTGGGAGAGAAGACGCAGGAGTATTCAAAGGTCCTGTGTAGCAAACCAGAGCAATCAAATCCAATGGCATAAATCAACACGGAATTTATAGTTGTAGACAGCTATGGTTGCTTGAGGCCGAGCTGGGGAATATGAGTCAAATCACCATGCACTGTAGAGAAAGGCGCAACTTGACAATGCAAAAGTTTTCGGATCCTCACTATGAGTCGTGGGGCAAAAAATCAATGACATGGGTTTCTGCAGGTCAAATCCCAAGGTGTGGGGTAATTAAGGGCCGTGCACCGGCAGCCCGCTAGCCATGTTAAGAGCCATTCACCCATTGCTAGGCGCCTACATCGGAGCTCAGGTGCTGCCAGGGACCTCCGAGCCGCCCTAACTTGAACTGCCATTAAAGAACAGCCCTAGCCGAGGCATACACAGAGACGTCCTAGGTATCACAGGCGTGCAGTAGGTAGCCTCGCATGGACCCCTGGCTGACCCGGGCCGCGTCTGTAACGGAAAATAGTCGACTACCGAGGAATTCAATCTATCAAAAAGAATCAATCCTATTATAATGCAACATGCACCATATCTGTATTTGTTCGTACCTATCCATAGCATTTTAATCCCTTTCTCTCGTGCCCTGACCTGCCCACAACGCGTAAACCAGCATACAAAGACCCAAGAATGCAACTTGAAACTAAACATGATATATGTGACTTCGATAACATTTCCCATGCTTGGGAGTCGTCGTCCTCCTGCCATGCCCAGGCAAATCTACGTCTCCTCTTCAGTCCAACTCCTTGCCAGTTGAGGAAGCATTCGGGTTGCTCCGGTGCTGATATTCTTGTTCCTTGTCTGATCCCGAAGACGATGGAGTAGCCACTGCGACTGTGATGGTATCCTGCAGTGCTTCCGCGCTTGCTCCTCGAGACACCGACTGACGTTTGCGCTTTGAGCCATTTGAGGCTGATCGCTGTCGGTTGATGCTGAGTGACAAAGACCGTGGCCCGCTCATCAACTTTGTAGTAGGGGCTTTTAGTTCCCGAGCATGATGCGGACTGTCATGGTCATTGGCTTGATCGACGTTGGATTCTGAAGGTCCCTTCGAGCTGCTCTCAGACCAAGTTCGAGCTCGTACGTGCGCCTCTTGCCAGACCTTGGAGTAGGCAGTTGCGCTTGTCTTGTTCTCCATGTCGGCGCTCATCTGTGGCGTGTTGGTGGGAGGTCGAGTGCCCACGTCGGTCGCCGGGCTATTTGACGCACTGAGGATTTTGAACAATTCCTGTCGGCGGCTAGGGCTCAGAGCCATGGCGATTTCCTCAGGGTTCGCTTCATTGACTCGTTTCTCAAAGTTGATCTTCGCCACGCTGATCTCTGACATATCCGTATTGAACCCGCTACGATCTGTTTTATTAGATATATAGTCTGACATAGAAACATCGTGACTGGTCGATCTCAGCTGCGACCGCCAATGCTGAATAGAGGCAGGGATTGGGCGTGAGGAAACGAACGGATCATCCTCCTGTACCACAAGCTTTGCAGTCACGACTTGTTGCTCAGGGGAACCGTTTGCCCATCCGCTTGAGGTGGAGGCCTTGCCGAGCCGATCGGATTCAACGGCGAAGCGGTGTTGCGTGTCAACCAGTTTGTGACAGCCGTCGTCCGGGTCCGACATTTTGCTTCGTGACGCAATGGGAGGCAAGCGTTGAGGAGAGTGTGAATGTGCTTCATGACCTGGAACGCCAGGAACTCTTGATCCACTCGGTCCTTGTTGGCATACTCTCTTGGACATTTCCGAAAACATTTTCATGTTTGGCCAGGCAATATTTGAATACTCGAGGATATCTACGCAGGCGCGTCAGCGATTCGAAGCTCCGGAAGCCGTGAGTCTCTGAAATTACCTTGCGGAGCATGCTGGAAAGAGAAAGCAACTACGTCTCGCAGCCGATCGAATCTAGCTGCTGAAGGTGCTGGCGGTGTGTTTTCTCTCAGAACTCCTTCAGCGATGACAACTTTAATCCGACCCACAAGCTCACTCGGCTCCCAGCCCGATTGTTGAAGGATTTCTCTGTGGAACTTGGGAAAGCGTAAGTACGGTCCCTCGCGGTCTGCTTCATTAGTTCCACGGAGTCAGTCAGGGACGAGAGGTACAACCTGGATCGCCTAAGATTTTGTCAGTCGTGGTGAAGATCAGTTGATACTAGCCTTTTCCTACCAATCACTTCCGGCCAGATGTTTTCATCAAATGTACGCTGGCTGCATTTCTCGCTCTTAGCCCAGAACAACGTCTCACTGTAGTAATCTTACGCGACTAAAATCCCATCGATGTACACCCGCGCCTCGAACAAAGTCGCTTCACCCCGGGTTTTGTAGCTGAGCAAAAGTTGCGATGGCTTGGGTCTTTCCCAGCTATGGATCGAGATGCGAAAGGGTGCACTGCGTTCGAGGCTGGCAACGAAGGACGTGAGGATAGGGACCAGAGTCATTGACTCAAAATTGTTTCGATATTTCTCAGAAGCAACATCTCCGTAAGCTCCCAAATCTCCTCAGGTTAGCAACGTCCGAGAGTACTGTAGGGATGAGAGCACCTACTCTGGTGCAAGGCGAAGCATTTGGTGTCGAATTCTTGAATCGGGGTTCTGGAGTCCCCGGGGAACAGAAGCACGTCCCAGTTCTGATACCTCATGACGATAGTAGGCAACTATCTTCAACTTGCGGTGAGGTGTCAAGAGGAGAGAGCATGGAACAACACGGGGAGGAATTCTTTGTGAAGAATACTGTTGAGCTGTTCCCGGTGGCTATTCCCAAATCAACTCACACGGTCCTCGGTGCAGGAGCCAACGGGTAGCGTGCGCACTGCAAGAGCCTTTTGCAGCGATTCAAGAGGAAGGGGCTGATAGCGTCGACAAGAATCAGAACTGTACAAAACAAAACAGGATCATGCTGAGATGAACCGAGTGACCATTCCTACTACATCGGTACTACCACAGCCCGCAACGAAGATATATCCAACCGTCTGAAATCATTTTCGTCGGAGCAGCGGGTATAGTGAGTGAAAACCAGGTATTTCCAAAGACTCCTGCTCTTTTCATGCACAGGACACGCCCGTCCAGCCGCCATGCGTGAACCATTACAAGGCAAATCAAAAACGCCAAAGCATTAGGTTAGTAATTGAGACAGATGATAAGATAAATATGCACCTTCACATGGGCCCCCACGCTTTCTACTCGTTGGGCTCGCCGAAATCATTTCCCATGCCCATCGCGTTGTCAAAGTTGAATGTGTCCTCGGTCGAGGTGTTAAGGAAACTATCAAAGTCGAAGTTCTCGAGCACGTCGCTGTTCTCCAGAGAACTGAAATCCAGATTGAAATTGCCGGCTTCATTGAAATCAGGGAAATTGGGTTGAGAAAGGTCTGGTTGGTGCATCTGTGGTTGACTGGGCGGCATCGCTGCATTGGGTGGTGGCGCCTGGCTGGGATTTGGCATGCCGGAAGCCGCGCCTTTGCCCGCCGAATTGTTGAATCCTTGCGGATGAACAGGAGTGATCGGAGTCGAAGGCGTCGGTGTGGCAGGAGGCTCGTTCTCTGTGGCTGGGACGTTTGCTGTGGAATTCTTCTTGGCTGGCCGTTTCTTGGTATCTTCTTTGGCCTTCTTTGCTTTCGGGTTGGCTTTGTTGGTTGTTGACGGCGTTGGAGGCGCATTACTACTCTGAGGGGAACCGGGTTGGTTGCGTTGGGCACTGTTGGCTGCGGGTGCTTGAGGTGGTGGCATTTCGTTCCTCTGACCAGGTGTACCCATGGGTTGTGGTTGGCCCTGAGACGCTTGCTGAACCATGGGCTGCCCACCTTGGAATTGACCAGCCATACGGTTTTGTTGCTGCTGGCGCGCCATGTTATTTTGCATTTCCATAGAGGTCGGTGGTCTCATTCCTGGCCCACCAGGGACCATGCCTTGGTTGTCTTTCATAAACATGTTAGGATTGAAATCACCTCCCCCGGGCATGCCGTTCATGAATGTCATTCCCGCCGCTGGAGAACCACGTGCCATATCCCCAGCGGAAGGTGAGCCAGGTAGACCTCCTAATTGTGGTGTTCGTTTCATCTGGTCGACAGGGTTGGGTGAGGTGCCTGTTCGGCTACCTGGGGACATCCCACCAGCTTGAATGCCTACCATGGGGGCGCCAGGTCCTCCGTCCCTGTTGACCGCATTGTCTTGCTCTTGTCTGGCCATCATCAACCTCTTTTTGTTCTGTTGCTCAAGCAACATCAGTTGCATCTGATAATCTTGAAGAGCGTGGTTTCCACTTTGTCCGCCACCAGGCCCAGCTTGCATCTGCTGACCGGCCATTCGTTGATTGTACATGTCCATTTGCATATTATTGTCAAACTGAGGGTTCATGCCTTGCATCATCGGGGATCCGGCATTGGCCATATTCATCATTCCATTCGCGATTCCACCCTGCTACTTGTCAGTCGAGATCATGAGAATCTGTGACCGCAAACTACTCACCTGCATGGGCTTCTGCGGCATCCCACCGTTCTGTCGGAATTGAGGGTTGTTCATGTTGGGTTGGAAAGCATTCTGGATCATCATGTTTTGCGGCGGGACATTAGGCATACCTGGCCGCACATTAGGCATCATGCCACCGTTGAACTGTTGACCTTCGAGTCGTGGTCTCTTGGACGGCGACCCACCGTTCTCGCCTTCTGCCAGTGCCGGCGACGAGGCTCGGCCGTTCATGTCCACATCGCCTTGGTCTCGCTGCATCTGCTGCTGCTGTTGAAGCATCTGTGCCTGTTTGAGCTGCTGCATCTGCTGGGGAGTCCTGGTGCGCGAATGTCAGCTCTGGTGGGGGCCAGAAACAGAAGTAGGGATTGCCAGGCTCACATTTTGTTTGCCATGTCCCTCGGGACGTTGCCATTCATCATGTTGTTGCGCATATTGGCCGGCATGGTAAATCTATTAGGTCCCATCATGCCACCCCGAGAAAGATTAAGATTTTGATTTTGTTGATTCTCTCTCATACGCTGCAAATTCTGTGTCTAGCTGGTCAGAGGTGGTCACGATCAAAAGGGTCAATAGTATCGCACCTGATGTTGTATCAAATACTGGGCAGCAGTACCACCCATCCCACCTTGATGTTTGCTTGCACGGTGCGCGGTGAAGAGGTCGGAGAATATGCTAAACCATTCGAACAGGAAACCAACGCCGGGAGTTTGGGCTTCGCCAACGTGCATGGGACGGGGAAGATCGTCAGGTATGTCATCTTTAATATCAGTGTCCATGGCATCTCCGTCAACACCGTTCACTTCCGCATCTTTGCGCCGACCAGGACTTTGTTTGACTGGCGCTTTCGTGCGGATCTCGAACTTATCTTCGCGCAGTAAGCTTCGAGCGATATCGTAATGTCCAAGCTTGAGGAAATACTCGTAGATGTAGGTGTTTAATTGAGCCTTGACTTGTTCTGGAGAGTTGTTTTGGTTGGCTTGTGTCGCCGGACTGCCATTGTTCATCATAATCATCCCGCCTGCAACGGGTCCTCCCGCGGTCATGGCAGGAGGCATGGCGGTCATGTTCATGGTTGCCATCGGCACTCCGACGGTCTGGGAGAGCTTATGGATCGACGCTTAGAACAGTGGAGCGCGTGAAAGAGGAAAAGAGCTCGAGGTGTAACAGGTTCGACGTGGGTCGCGAGGTGGTCGGTCGATCGAGTAACAAATGTAACGGGCGTGCGGAGAGATTCGGTCGCGCAAACCGGCAGCGACTTCAGAGGATACACAAAAGCGGCATTTTCTGCAGGATGAAATAGAGGCAAAGATGAGAAGATGGACGATAACGGTCGAGAGTCGATGTGGCTGCGGTAAAGACAAGCAGCGGCGAGAGGCTCTGACGAAACGCGACCGCCACGAATTATGAATCGGGGGTGGCAGGCAGGCCGGCTAGTAAAGGGACCTGGAGCGCAGGCAGTTTTGGGCGGGTGCAGGTGAGTGTAGCAAGGTAGAATATGCAAATATTATGTGAAGCCAATGGTAGCTCAGAACATCAGGTGAGAGATGTGAGAGAAAAAATAGATAGACGTGATGGGGGAAAATGAGAAGGTGATGGTGCTGGTGCAAGTAGTAGTAGCGGCAGTAGCAGGAGTTAGGCGTGGGCGAGGAAAAAACCCGACCTGACCTGAGAAAAGTGAGGTTGGTGGTTGGTTTTGGGTGGATGGCGTATAGAGAGAGAGAGAGGGCTTCGGCGTTGGGTACACGCCTAGTAGGCTGCACTGTGCAGCCGCAAGGTAAATTGGAGAACCGGCTGATGACTGATGAGTTTCTAGTCAGGGCGCAGGCAGGAGATCGAGAGGACAGCCGCCAAAAAGGCCGCCGATGATTTCTGACTCTGACCACAGTCCGACCACTCACAGCACGTAGCCTCTCAGCCCTACAGAATTCCTGCGCGAAGATTGCAGCACGCTTTGCCCGAAACAGCCCTGCGGATGGTGGGGTGCTTGGCCTACCACCACACCTCACCTCAACCACCATTTATCTATTTTTTGGGCCGACACACCTCGCTGCAGTAAAGGTCCTTACCATCCTGGCCAGGTATCACCCGTCGTCGATAGACTTCAGATTCGTCGCTTCATCTTCTCTTCGCTTTGGACTCCTGCATTTCTCCTTGCAGCCCACAGCGGGACAGACTTGCCCCTGGGACCACTCAAAGTTGCTGCTGAAACTGTCTCAGGGGTAATACTGAATCCCTCTCCCTTTCATCGTAGATAACAGATATTTGGGTATGGGGAAAAAGGGGTCGGCCACGTGATTTGTTCTCAACATCGTCATCATAACCCTCTTGGAGAATATCTCCAGTGGGTGTGTAGATCTGCCCTTCGCTGAACAAATGATTGAAGTTCTTATTCGTCATCCGGGGGCATTTCATCCTCAATATATCGAATTAGCGTGACCCGCATCTCGGTGATATCGTTTCCTCGAAGCATATCGCTGACGAAATGTGCGTCGATGGACATCTGAACCTGCGAAAGCATGAGCATGACCACCAGAAGCTGGGTGTCACACATTCTTCTTACCATCTCTAAAGCTCCGCGAAGAACACCACAAAGAATGTTGGAGAACCATAATTCGTCTTGTGCCCTTCCGTCGTCGGGGAGTTCCACGAAATCTGCTAAAGGGTTCTCGTCAAACAGCAATGAAAACTGCTTGTTATCTGCTGTCCAATTTGTGACAGTAGGCGTGATGTTCAGAAAGATCTTAAAGCCGACCTTTGGGAACAATTAGCAGATCATGTTGAGATGAACACGATGCTACTGACCTTGGAAATCATTTCAGCCGTGTCCCTGAAACTGCTACAGCGGCCAGTGTTCGATTTTGCAAGAAAGTCCTCGATTAAGCGCATTCCAATATTGTAGCCCATCTTGTCGAGTTGCTGGTTGACCTGAGCATAGTCATGATCATAGTCGGTGCAGAGCTGGGCCACGATGGTACCATAAGTGAGTGTAACGAGCTCAGCATTCACCTTGTCGACCCGTGTCCTGGGATTTTGTGAATAATGCTATCGTTTTATCGACGTGTTTACTTACTTCCAGATTCTATCGAGCAGTCAGTTGATGCTTGACAAACTGTCACAAGTCAGAAAGTCTGCTTACTCTTCGCCCACGCGGGCGGCTTTCTGGCTCGAGGCCATGCGTACGACGTGGAACGCTTCACAAGAGACTTGACATATCAAGCAATACCTTTGCCTCTCCTCGAAAACAACACAGTCAGCATGAACAGGAAGTGTCTGATCGAAAATTACCGGTGAGAGTAGTGGAAGTAGCCAGGTAGGTAGATTAACGGACTTCAAGTGCAGCCTCGCATGCCAAGCCTTAGATGTCGGGAGAATTAATGACACTAGCGGAACATCGATTGACCGATCACCGGTCGAAAAATGCTAGAAACCGTTCATAAAACTATTGCCCATCACACTTCATTCTGCTCTACAAGTAATCTTAATTCTCTAGCTCGACACAATGATGCCGTCCATAAAACGACAGGCTTCGGACAGCTTCAGCCAACCGCAAGCCCTTGTGAAGCGGCAGAAATCAAGTTCAGACCTCAACGAGACCCGCGCCCTCGCAACCACGATCAAAGGCCAGAATGGCGCCGTTGTCCCTTCGGTATGTAGAACGATTAGCTACACAAGAGTGCTCTAACGAATATTTGTCAGGCTCTTCGAACTAGCGCTCTTGCCGCTCCCATCCTCGAACTGACTGGTCACTCTGGCGAAGTCTTTGCGACTAGATTCGACCCAACCGGGCAACACGTTGCGTCCGGCTCCATGGATCGGTCGATCATGCTATGGAATACATATGGGCAGTGCGACAACTATGGTATTATGACGGGACACAAGGGCGCTGTGTTGGACATTCAGTGGTCGCGCGACTCAAGAACGATATTCTCTGCGTCCGCAGACATGACCGTCGCAAGCTGGGACCTCGAAACAGGTCTGCGGATACGGAAACACGTGGGTCATGAAGAAGTTATCAACTGCCTGGATCTCAGCAGACGAGGCCAAGACCTTCTGCTAACAGGCAGCGATGACGGAACCATTGGCATTTGGGACCCCCGCCAAAAGGCCGCAGTCGACTACATTGAGACAGACTTTCCTATCACAGCAGTGGCTCTGGCAGAACAAGGTCATGAAATTTACTCTGGAGGCATTGACAACGACATCAAAGTCTGGGATGCTCGCAAGATGGAAGTCACGTATACACTTGTTGGCCACCAAGATACAATTACGTCGCTCGAGGTCTCACCCGATTCTCAAACGCTCCTTTCGAACTCTCACGACTCCACAGTGCGTACTTGGGACATCAGACCCTTTGCGCCTGTGGATAGATCCATGCAGACTTACGACGGTGCGCCTTCAGGGTTCGAGAAGAACTTAATCCGAGCGAGCTGGAGCCCCAAAGGAGACAAGATCTGCGCCGGAGCAGGCGATCGTACTGTGGTGGTTTGGGATACTCGATCCAGCAAATTGCTTTACAAGCTACCTGGCCACAAAGGGACCGTGAACGATGTCCGCTTCTCGCCTACGGAAGACTCTATCATTGTTTCCGGCTCCACCGATCGAAACCTCCTCTTGGGCGAGCTGGGGAGATAATCAGAAATTTTAAAAGGCGTTCCATTCTATGGACCTCCTCATAGTCTCACGCAAAACAAGATAGTTTCTGCCTCTGCCATGATTCTGTCGATGGCTGCGAACACGCACAGCTTTCCTCGAGCGACTCCGAGCCAATGAGCTTGCGAAGCAAGAGCATAGGCATCAAGACGAAGACAATTTGGGGCGAACGGTTGATCACAATGGTAGAATCAACTCGAATGAATATGGATGCCTCTTTCTGTATGCAAATGTCCCCCATCGGCTTTACCCGCTAATTATTTATTGTAGTGCAAAGTGAAATACGCGCATCAACACGAACACGATTGGCAACCAGGTGGCAGCATGCAAGCAAAATTGAACAGTAATCTTCATGTTGATACTTTCGGGGTCTTGCATTGTTATCTCGCCGAACAGCGAAAACTCCTTACCACCAGCGAAAACCCACTCCTAACGCAGGAATCCCGCTCGTATGCCCTAATCCAATGCAGCGTATGGAGAACGCAATCCAACCCAGGATTCATTACGGCTTTATACCCATCTGATCCATCGCCTGAGAAGCCTCTTTCAGCTCCGACTCGGTAGGGTAATTGACGATCATGAGATAGAGGACATCGGATTTCATCAGACCTTTAATTCCACCCTGGGGAGCCTTCTTTTTGAGGCCAGTGACATCGTAACGAGGTTCTCTGCCCCTGGCCATGCGTCTCGAGTCCCGAAACTGTCGCTTCTGTGCCCTTCGCCCAGCCCTGGCGTAATCGGCCTCAGAGGTGTCGACCTTCCCGCCACTCAACAAGGCAACGAGACTGCCGCTGTTTGCCGGATGGTTTGGGTCGGAGAAACGAGAGGCAAAATGCCTCTCCTGTTGGACGTTCAACTTCGAGCCGGGGTTTTCCTTTTCGAATTTGGCTTGTGCCCGGCGGTCAAAATAATCACCTAGATTCTTGCCGGTGCGCTTGAAGACGTTCTCTTTCTCGCCTTCGGGCAGCGCATCGAGCTCGGGAAAGACTAGAGGAGCTGACTCCGGGATCTCAATTTCTCTTGTGTGACCTGAGGAGTTGGCAAAGCGGCTGCCGCGCCCAGAATCCCGTGAAGCAATTGATGTCAACAGGTGGGTATTCAAGTCGACCGACTGGACGAGGTCGTTCGAGTCTGGATTGTATGCCATAACCAAAGCATAGAGTCCGTGGGGCTTGAAAAATTTTTCGTTCATCTGGTCCAGGTACTTGTTGGATTCGTACTTGACATACTGTCTTCTGCCCAATTCGACGCTCGTGTGAACGACTAGTGCACCAACATGGACGAAGAACATGGGTCCTACGCAGATGTCGGAGGCAAGAACTGCTCCCGCGCAGGCCAGATTGAAAGCATGAAATAATGGGTGAAGCTTCAGAAGTCAGAGTCAGTGTGGTTCTGGAAGGCGCGGTAAAGGAGGCTAGTCTCACCTGAATGGCTTTGCCAAACCCGTCTAGGAAGTCGAGGAATTCTTGTTGCTCGATTCCACAGGTCTGGAGCATGGGGGCATAGGCCCGAACAAACCCTCGCTCCTTGTTCTTCGGTCGACGTTGAGGAAGGATGACGGGCATTTCGAGTCTTCCGCCGACCGGGGAATAGGTTGGGGGTGGGTGTCTCTGCATGAAGGCGTCCAATACTTGGTCGATGTCCTGGGCATTCTGGATTTGCAAGTTCTTGTGCTCGGTGGCGAAACTTTGTTGCGCCTCGTCCAGTTGCTGTGCAGCAGCCTCATCGTCTGAGGAGACCGATGAGGTATCAGACAGTTCTTCGGCTGTCGAGTTGGTGGGCACCTTGAGGTGTGATTGATTGGCAGCTTTTTTGGCGTCATGGTCCGCCATGGCTTCCTTGGCGAGACCATAAGTCCCAGTTACGCCTTTGGCAACCAATTTGACTGCGAACATTGTGGAGAGTTGTGAGAGTGGATGAATTTGTGGTGTGTGTAATTGAGATTCAAGATGCTGTTGTTGACGCCGCTGGGGCTGTTGTCTGTGTGTGTGTGTGTCTGTGTCTGTGTCTGTTTCTTGGAACTCCCCAGGAACTGAGGCTCCTTCTGTCAATATATACATGTCCGCCATTGACAGACTTGTATAGCTGGGTTGATCGCCAAAGGCAGTGTTTCGAGGAAACGACCGAGCTAGGAAGCCTGAAGCAAAAGCTTGAAAGGCTTGAGAGGCTTAAACATTGAGCATCTTCGCGAACCGCACACATTTCCCCAAGGGATCTCCTACCTCTAACCCACTTGCGGTAATCCTTTCGAGGCTACTCGGCAGCTCCTCGCCGAAACATGGGATGCCGGCCTTTTGAGCCTCTCGCGAAATGACGTCAGCGACAAATGTCGAGATCTCGCACAACTTTCTCGATTAGGCATGGTCGGGCTGGATGGACAGAGCACCGCCTGTGCCACTACTTGTGCTACTGGTAAACTTGCAAGTCAAACAAATTTTCCATCATGGATGTCTTTAAGATACTCGTAGCATCCTCTCAACGCAGCTGTACGCGACTTTGAAGCTCAGATGTCGATGTCCGTATTACCATCACAGTCACAAGTCGTGGGTGTCGCGGCTGCCCACGCGTTGCTTGGCCCTGCAGTCCCCGTCGCGCGTCGCATGTTTCAGAAACGCGTCCCAACTCGGCCATGCTGTGGTGACCAGTTCCTTTGTCGACGCTCTTAGCATATTCCCCGAGTTGATGAATCTGTTCATTGTGTTTGTGACCGGCCGTCATTCCAACCCCAGCACACTTGACAGCCTGTCAGCCCTTTGATCGCTTCGAGTTAGAAGCTCTCAATGTTTCACTTTCTACCACGGGGAATACATTCCACAACCAATTCTTCACTCCTTGCACTTGAGGGCGAGTGGCATTCACCCAGTCGCTGGTGAAAATCATGGCCAAACCTGCAATGCGCACGTGTGTTCGCGTGGTCGCTGCCGTGTTGTGGTGTTTCTCTGTTATTTCTCGATAGGTTTTTCTTTCCAAGTTCAAACTTGCTCCTTCCCTTCGATCCTCATGCATTTTACGTTGACATCGCTGCAGCCGTGCTCCCTTCGACTTCCAAGCAAGGAACACTAGCACAATCGAGCGCAACCCGAAATGGATAGAGCCACCAGCCAGGCATCTGAAGCCCAGTTCTTACAAGCACGAACCTATCGACCAAGTGCTGCGGGCGCCGCTTCACGTTTTCGGAGACCCCACAACGACCCAAAGAGCACAGCAACGTCTCCAAATCCTGCTCCGAAAACATTCGTCGTTCCCTTGTTCCTCTCGAATTCGTCAGAACGAAACGAACGAAACGATACATTTGCGCGGGGCGCACTCCCTTCCAGCATGAGATCGAGGGCATCTACGCGCTCAGTGATCGAGGACGCGGTGACAGGAGCCGACGGGGTGCGGCCGCTGTCAGTCCCACGAGATAGTCGGTCCGAGTATTCTGATCTGTACGAAGGCAGTTTGCACCAGCCCGAATCTCCTGAGCCAGTTCCTCTGGCCCGAAACATGGACGACGAACCCACTCCATCGGAACGCCAAGCTATCCGGGCCTACCAGAGTCGCAGCAGCACACGCTCGTCCAGGCGCAGCAGCAAGAAACACGGCATTTTCTCGAAGAAATCGTACCGTGATCCGGAAGTGAGTTCCAAGGCTCGAATCAGTTTTGCTTTTGGCATCACTTTAGTTGTGGCTTTAGTCATTTGTGAGTCGTCGTCCTCAGGCTCCTGCCAGATCATTGCTTACATGTGCAGATTTGGTCCTCGCCTCTACCGGGGTTGCCAGGAACATCACGTTCCATGTGATATCGATTCTTTTCTTGCTCGCTTTGACAGGAGTATTTTTCCACCAGCTCATTCGCATGTTCATGCTCATCCGGCACCCAAGAGGAACCAGACATCGGACAGCACATGCCAATAGACGTCATCATGCGAGGCGTGCAGCGCAGACCCGGCGAGACCGTCCACGCAAACATGCCGAACCCGAAATAATCCCTGAGAAACCGATTCCGATTCACATGCAATCTGATACAGGCTTCGGCCCCGACCTAGAAGCTCACCCAATCATACAGCCTCCCCCACCAGTCTATGGAAACGTGCGAGATAGCATGAGAATCAACCCCGATTATGTGCACTGGCGAGAGGTTCCAAACAAATCGCCATCACCACTGACGCCCACATATGATGAGGCGATGAGACAGGTTCATCAAACAATGGGCTATCGACCTCCCAGTTATCTTTCCGAAGCAGGAAGCAACGCAGCCGAAGAAAATCCAAGACGGACGACTACATCGACTTTCGAAAACATACATCCACTTGAACGAGAACGTATGAGAAATTTGGCGGCGGAGGCACTCGAAGGTCGTGCGTGACACGGTGTAACAAAGAGCAAGCAACTAATGAGAGATGGGAATTTGGTTATTATTCATTCGTTGTTCATTGTTCAGCTGCTAAGCTGCCGAAGTCTGTCCGAATATCCTCGACTGCGAGGAGACTATGGGGTATCTCAGAACTTCCTCGTGTCTTTCATCATAACAACTCCATGACACCTTCGTGATATCATTTAGTGCTTTGCGGCTTCCTTGTGGACATCGGCCTTGCGGTTGTGGGTTTGCTCGTCGACCTTATCTCCAATGGCGTCGAAGCCGGCTTGGGCACGAGTGTCAAGAGGGGCGTTGCTGTCCTTGGCAACCTCCTTGTTGGCTTCCTTGGAAGCAGTCGAGGCAGCACCGGAGAGGGACTCCGAGACGTAGTTGGCGGCGTTCCTGAGGGAGGGTCAATCAGTATTGTGCTTGCACATGCAGTGCGGGGTGTTGGGTGGTCGGCACTCACTTGATGGTATCCATTGTGAAGAAGGGTTATGTTTGTGTGTGAGGTTGAGTGTCTTGAATGTTTGAGGCTGATGTTTTCGCTGTAGAATTGGTTCAGATTGCAGGGGGAAAGGATAAAGCTTCCAGACCAGGACGCAGAGTCTTTATATACACCGTTTGAAGGTCAGCTGGCTCTTTCAAGTCCATTGCGGGATTCCAGGATTCCAATATACGTCACTGGCTCCTTCCCGTCTATTTGCTTTGGGGATTTCGTGATGTCATTGCCCCTGCCACTGCAGGCACAGGCTTGGCAGCCCCAGATTCTTTGTTTCGTTCCATGGCGAATCACGCAATTCCGATTCTCACTCGTCACTCACTTTGCTCACTTCGCCATGTTTCTGTGCCTCCGATCTCGATCCCCATCAAATTGCGTGGCAGGGCGGCGGTTCGTTGTTCTCTATTTGCCTGTTTGCAGTCACTGGCTCTCAGTGGGCAGTGCTTGTGCTCGACTTTGATTCTCGTCCACCCACCCGTCGCTCCACCAGCCAGCAGCGGGAACCTCCGAGCATCTACTGTCCGTACGGGGGTACCTGGCACTTCGCATCTTTGCACCTGGTAACCTTTCACCCCGGTGAGCTTCAACTCAATCATGCCTATGAACTCAGTACCTCTGAGACACCACCTTCATGAAACATACATGATTGCAGGGATGCATACGAGATTAGAGAGCCCATTGTCACAAAGATAGAGCTGGTAAGGTGCGGCCGAGTTTGCTTTCTTTTTCTTCTCGACTGCGGCGCTCGCGACTTCGAGGTTTTCTTTTTGACTGGCCAATTTCCTAGATCTGCGTCCAAGGAATTGGCAGACCACGAGCCCATGCACGAATCAGCGAACTCAGTTTTACACGTGGATTTTGTGCTCATCTACTGCCCGATGGGTTCAAAAATCTGTTAAAAGGCGCTTCATGATCGTTTCCTCTCAGCTTCGTGTCTGTCAGTGCTCCCTCATTCGTTTCGGCGAGCTCATTGTATTTCATCCAATCACATCGTCTGATACAAGACCACCCATGGTCGCCACCAAACTGTTCCTCCTCTCCACCGTCGTTACTGGCCTAGCGTGGGCGTCCCCATATCGACGAGCGGGCTCAAGTGTCAATACGACCACATGCAATGGACAAACCTACGTCTACCAGGCTCTCGCCGGGTATGGATTCACACCATCTGATGCTCGGGATAAATTTGGCGACACTGCCGGTGGCATAGGCAGTAGCGCTGCCATCGACCTGAAGTCCTGGTCCGTCGACAGTAATGGTGTCTATACTGGAATTCTATGGGCCCTCCCAGATCGTGGGTGGAACACAGAGGGCACCTTGAACTTCCAACCTCGAGTTCACAAGTTCAACATGACTTTCAAACCCAATTACAACTCCACTACCTCCAGCCCCAGCTCTCCAAATCTTCAGCTGAAATATCTCGACACCGTCCGCTTCACCGACCCTGCCGGAACGCCCCTGACTGGTCTCGATCCTGATATGGGTCCTCCGTACATCAAGTACCCCGGGTTCCCAGAGCTCCCGTCTGCTACTTACACTGGCAATGGCTTCGGTGGCAATGGAACTGGCGGACACCGCGTTGTCGGTGATACCGAGGGTATCGTCCTTACAAACGACGGATTTTGGATCTCCGATGAATACGGTCCATACATCTTCCACTTTGACCACAGCGGGAAAATGACTGGAGCTATTCGCCCCCCGTCGGCAATCATTCCGCACCGAAACGGCACCGATTCATTCAATGCCAACAGTCCGCCTCGTTATGATCCTGATATTACCACCACTCCTGCAGACCCCACCACTGGACGATCCAATAACCAAGGTCTTGAAGGGTTGACTTCTTCCCCTGACAAGAAGACGCTGTACGCTCTCTTGCAATCCGCACTGGTCCAAGAAGGAGGACGTAATGCGTCAACCCGCCGCCTTGCGCGCATGCTTGAGTACGATGTCTCCAACACTTCTAACCCAGTCTACAAAGCGGAATATATCGTGCCATTGCCGGTTTTTAACAATAATTCACTTGTTGCGGCACAGTCGGAGATTCACTTCATCAGCCCCACGCAGTTCCTTGTGCTTGCCCGTGACTCCGGCCGTGGTCATGGTCAAGACAAGTCGACCTCTCGATACCGTCAAATTGATGTGTTCGACATCTCACAAGCTACCAACCTCGCTGGCAACAGCTCTGACTTCACGACAGCCTCAGTGGCTTCGGTGAACGGCGTGCTTGCTCCAGGAATCGTGCCTGCTACTTATTGCTCATGGCTCGACTTTAATGTGAATTCGCAATTGAATCGCTTCGGTCTCCATAATGGAGGTGACCAGGACGCCAGCCTGTTGAATGAGAAGTGGGAATCCATTGCTGTCGTGCCTGTCAACCCATCAAGCCCGACTTGTAAAGATGGTTACACGAAGTCTGATGGTGAGTATTTTATCTTCAGTTTGAGCGACAACGACTTTATTACGCAGAACGGGTACATGAATGGAGGTCAACTGCCTTATGCCGATGAGAGTGGATTTAATCTTGATAACCAAGTTCTGGTGTTCAAGGTCAAGTTGCCCACAAACTGAATAGGACAGTTTAATTACCTAATTATGATACCACTTTATATTCATGATGGTTTGAGTCTGCTCTAAGGTGATCGAGTTTGAGGAGTTGGGGCTCGAGTGCTATTTGCAAGAACCGAGGACAGCTACAGCGGCACTCTCCGAGATATGGCCGGCCTCCCACTGGATAGATTTGGGCTGGTGGACGCTCATCCAGCGCCTGGACTGCCCTTAACGAAGCGGCTAAGGTGCCCACCGTGTGCGGCTGTTCGGCAGCAGCAAATTGGCAACGCAACCCCCGAACGAAATGAGGCATATTCTTTCTGTCGACTTGATACAGTTGCACTCGCACGAGATGCATGCTCGTTGAAGCAGCTGGTGGCCAACCCAATGCCCATCTCGAAGCGGTCTTCCTCCCTTTGGGCGCCTTAGTAACTTATACGAGGCCTCTTTAGTCTCTTTCCGGGGACTCGTAAAGCTCACATCATCCTCCATACATTTCTCATAATCCTTTGGGGTTTTTTTCTCGGGGAGCGAATAGCCTGCCTGGGAGCGCCTGCGTTTTCAGCTTGCGACTGTTGCCACCGGCACCGTTTTTTGTTTGCCTTCTAGTCTAATGTCGCATGGAATCCGCAGATCGCACTACCAAGATAAGTGACCAGCCAGATGTGGGAAACACTTGTCTTTAGGTCCTTTTGGGCACTGACTCTCTTGGGTCGGACTCCACAGCAGAAATCGAGGTTGCGTATCGGCGAAAGTCGACGACGAGAAGCGCACACCTTTGCCGACTCATCCCATCCTACCTTTCCGGCTGTGTTGAATACCCCTGTGCCCTGAAGTACTACACGAGCCGAGAGAACTCTGATACTCGTATGAGAAGGAAAAAGGCTCATGCATGTCCAAATGCTTGGATCAGACGGACTGGGTTCTTTCGCCAATCCTTTTCTTACGTTTCGCCTTTCTCACCTTAGGTAAGGTCCGCCTAAGGAATAAGGCACGGGAGGTGTGTAACCTTTGGGCGCCCTGCAACCCGATCAGCTCTTGCGATCGCGATTATAGCATCCAAGCCCCCTCCCTTCCTTTATCTAGGACAATCCCTTTTTGAGTATGTGTTATTAACCTCCCTCTTTCTGGTTGTGCGTTGTTAAATGCATTATATTCTTCTCTTCGCTCTGGCAAACGATTATACGACCCAAACTCGACACCTGTATAAGCCTCTCTATGCTACTCACCCTCTTAGACCAGTCACTAGAAGTCCAACACATAAAATCCTTGTGATTTGATGGCTTGAGTGCACTTGCCTTTCGCCCCTCTTCCAGCGACTGCTCGACCACTTCCTGCGGCGCTTGAACCAGTTGGGTATCATCTCGATAAGTCTAGTTGTGGTTTGGGCCGAAGAAAGCCACGAGGCTACACGATCACGGGGCCAGGAGACCTGCAAAAGATCGATCGCCGAACACGCCACCACTGCACGTCAGTCACACGACTTGGATCCTCAGAATTGTCTAGCACAGTCCCCGGCGATCTACATTTATTTGATTGAAAAGTCATCTTACATATCAAAGCCAAGATGCATTTTCGAAATCTACAGTCAAAACAATCCCGCGCCACCTCGTCCCCACCAGATATGCTAGCCTACAAGCACGAAGCCGCGACAGTCCAAACCACCGAACTCCTCGAATCTCCCATTGAATCACTCGAAATAATGGAACTGGAGACTCCAGGCATTGCGTGCTGGGATTTTGCATATCCAACAGGGAAATGCAGCCTCCCTTCTAGCATGACAATGAACTGCTGCTTCTCACGTCAACACACACCGAAAGCAAAGCCCAGCGCTGTCGCGCCTGCCCATGAAGCTCTCAAGGATAGTCAGCAATCGCGCCCTCAGCCACGGCCCCATCAAAAGACGCAGAAGACCAGAAAACACAGCAGCCTCAGTCTCAGCAGTAGTAGCAGCAAAAGCGACAGCTCTGATAGTGGGGACTCGAAAACATACCTCCTCTCTTCGCCCACGCAGGACAGCATCTTGAACCTGCATACTCAAGACACCATATCCAGCCTTCTCACGACGCCCAACACAAAGATCGTCTACCTAGTCCCACAATTCAACATCGTGTGCCCGAAAGTGTGCGCCATGATGCGTCTCCCTCGCGCCAAAGGGACAAGTTTCCAGGTCTTGCCCGTACCGCCCGAAATCATCATGACGTGTTCTTCCGCGCCAAATGAATATGATGACGATAGTGACGAGCAGGAGAAGACGAAATCCGAGCCCCGTTATTCCATCACGGACGTTCTCGCCATCCAAGAGGTCGCCGCCAAGGTAGTCAAGAACACAAAGGTTCGCCATTTTGATGGCTACATGGCATTTGTGGAGGAGCGAGAAGCGTGGACATTCTTGGAGTTGGTGGGCAAGAAGGTCAGTGAGGCAGCTGTCAACAGTGGTGGCGCAAAGGGGAAGAAAGGGCGATGATAAATTCTTTTTGGGTGCTCCCCGAGGGGGAGTACGTTTTTGTTTTGTGACATGTCTGATTTGATACACGAGATTATACTGGGACTTTGGACGGACACGGGAATTCGAAGACGGAAACTTGGGGGCCGGGGATTGATATTGGCGGTTTTCTTAGCAACGATACCCACGCGTACTACTACCGCAGACCATTAGGATGGATTATGATGAGCGACGACCAGTGATGAGTGACATGACTTTCCAAGGAAATATTGAAAGATTCAACAAACCGCAAATTTTGCCTTCTAGCCTTTCCTTTGCCTCTGCGTCTTCTCTCCCGTCTCCAAGTCCATACCTGTGCTTATGTGGAGTAACACCGAGGGAAGCTATAATGGTGTAGCATAGCAAGGGGTTGAATGTGGCGGGGCTGAGGATTCAAGGGGAGGTGATCCACTCTACTCTTCTGCGAGGGTGCTGATATGGGCAGAGGAAAAGCATATTGGTAAATCTGCAGGTGATAATTACTTTTAACTACATACAATACGAACGGGTGTTGGTCTCGCCGTGAACCTCACTCCCGTGGCGGAAAGCAAAACCGCTGACGAAGACGTCTCTCGCACACTCGTCTTCCACCAAACAAACGTGCGCTACCGGAGCAGGTCTACCATAATCCCGTGACGCACATTACTCTTGAAAGGACAGGGACACTGTCCGAATTTATTACTTCCAACATTCCACCCGTCTGATCGATTCCCCTTCGACAGACATCTAAAGCAGGAAAACTGCCATCATTGATCCAATAATCGGCACAAAGCCTTGTGGACGTAACATGCTCCCAGCACCGGTGTAGATGCTGAAAGGGGGCGAAGACGTCACTGTTGCATATGGATCGGTGAATGTGCTCGGCTTCACGGAAGATGCTGCAGCGACTGTTGCTACTCCACTCCCTTGAGGCCCAGGGACATGGGAACTGCTACTCCCACTTGGCACGCCTGCGTCCCATGCTGACGGCGGCGAACCTGAGGGACTGGAGACACCGCTAGGGACGACAGAATTTAGACCCCAGGCACGATCTGAAGCTGACGCCGATCCCGTAACCGTGCCTGCTGCCGTTGTCCTGTGGGGACTTTCGGATGGCCAAGCCTTGGTCGCAGCCGCTCCTTGCTCCTGCTGCTGTGTGGCAGAACCAGCCCACAGTGTCGAGCAAGTGGGTGAAATCACGGGTAGCGCAGTCCCGCAGTTGGAGTAGCATGGCACTTGCATCGTCGTTGTCACGGTTGAGACGGACCAGGTCGTGCTGCCGCCATGGGTGACGGGCCAAGATGAATGATACAGTACGGTTCGACAGAGACTAGTCGCTGGGTCGGTGGCGGAGGATGTAGTGGTAGTGGTAGTGTTGCTATACCATGCACTTGTCGTCGACCCAGCTGCGGAATAGTTCCCGTAAGGTGCTTGGGAGGTGGTTGTGGTCATTATCATTGTCATTGAGGTCGAGCTGGATGTGGACGTGGAGTTTGTAGTGTTCGAAGGAGGAGGAGTGACGGTATCCAGAATACCCGGTAGCACGCGCTGGTACTGATTGCCAGAGAAGTCCTTTCCAGAGACATAGATGTTGAATGGCTCCGTTGGAATCGTCGCCGCCCCGTAGAAGTAGTTTGCCGGCACGGTAAAGTCATCCTCTCCAGTGCCGGCGGCCATTTCCACCGTGCTGATCGTATTCCCTGAAGGTGAGCGGAACTCGAAGTCTGCTGTGGCGAAGTCGCCATCGATCACAGCGTGAATGTCGATGTTGGTCCCCGGGGCAGGTACTTCGTCGGTGGTGAACCAACCGTCATGCATACCTCCAGCCATCTCGATGAAATCGAACTTGGTAAAGGAGAGGGTGCTGCGACCCGAGATGGACACTGTGCATTCGTCATCGCTCTTGACCGTGAATTTCCAAAGTCCTGGAGCTGGGCTTTCGATGACTTCTAGAAACCCCGTGGCAAGAACGATCTGGCTGACTGAAGAGTCAGAGGAGTCTACGGACGAGCCATCTGGGCGTGTCACAGTTAGTTCAACGTCGGTGCCAATGACGGAGATCTGTAAAAGATCCATGCTTCCATCCACCGGGACTTCTGCCGTATTGGTGCTGTCTCTTTTGGAAAATGACAAGGGCGGATCATACACGTAGTGCGCCATCTTGTGTAGACCACTTTTGATGAACTTGGTTGCGAGCGCGGCAGTATTCCCAGATTCGCTTCTGCTGAGCCCAGTAAACATGTAGCCTCCCGTCTTGGAGGAAATGGTATCGTAACCTTCAGCTCGGTTCGACGTGCTACTGTCGGTACACCCCGCTTGGAATTGGAAGACGATAACGTCTTGTTTCTTCGAGTTGGCGGCTTTGGCCAGGGTCGATGCATCAGCTTTGTCTTTCGTGGCGGCGTCGGTCCAAACGAAGATATCTCCTCCATCGGGCGTGTTACCGACAGCCTGTGCGATGCCGGCCATACCAAGCTCCGGGCAGTCTAGATTGCCATTGTCGTAGACGTTGAGGGCGAGAATGGCTTCGATGAATTTGTCTGTGTTGGTAAACAGTCGAGCTTTGGGGACGGTCGGGTCATTGATTTCGGAGAGCACATAAAGCGACGGTTCATCTGCGGTCCCTCTTACATTGTTGACGATTTGAATTGCATCGTTTCGCACGCCAGCGATAATGCTTGTCATGCTGGTGGTTGTGTCGATGACAAAGGAGAGGACAGGGCCTATGCCGTAAAGCAGCCGCAGCAAGGCACAGTCCTTGAAAGGCGTTGACGGACAAATTTCGTTCGCGACATCTTCGATGTATTGACTTGTCGCCTTGTCTGCGAGTGCTGCTGCTTTTGGGTGTAGGTTCCAGTGGGGAGTCATGAAGACGGACTGTGTATCTTTCGAAATGCCCTCCTTTCCATCCGCATCCCGGTCATATAAACCCCCGTGACTGCACTTTTGTGGGATGGATGCTCGAGTGTGCAATGCTTTGTTTGTACCAAAGTAGCCGCTGGTGAGTAGGTTGCCGTTTGGGAGTACTAATGGGGCTCGCAAGTTGTTGTCACATTTTGCGGGGAGATCTTTTCCGATTAGACTCTCTTTCAAGAAGCATGCGCCGATCTTTTCCTTGGCCCAGTCTGTGAAAACGTCGTCGTTAGAGACCGTGCGGCATTGGTTTGCAGCTGCAAGAACCGCATCGCGAGCGGTCACTGGGTCATAGGAGCAATATACACATGTTGGGTCGGTCGCAGAGGCTTGGGTGTAGGTAAAAGGCCATGAACGGCCAAGCTTAGAGTTGATGTCGGATTCTCCCAGCTCAACCCAGTTCGTATGCGAATAGAAATCCTGGAGGGTATGCAATGCTCTTCCTAATTTGTTCCTTGCTTGGCCCACGGAGCCCAATTGAAGTAGGGATGGAATCTCTTTGCGGATATCAATGAGTCGCTGGTTACACTGTTGTAAGTTCTCATCGTCGCAGTGACATTCAGGCGCTTCGGCCTCCTTGTCACCGTGTTCGTCAACGACTTTGGTGCCAGTTTTCATCTCCTCAAGAGCGGATAACATAGAGCCCGTTGCCTTTTCTTTAGGGATGCCGAACCATGGTGCGTAGATGTTTTTGACCGCGTCTGCGGTCATAGCCTCGTGGGGCCTCCCCCATGAAAGATGATTCTCGTTGTTCAGCACGTCCCAAAACGTTTTGAGTATGTCTGTTGGCGATAGTGTTGGTATTCCCGAGACAAGGAACCAACTCGGATTGAATGCAAGGCATGTTGGGAGAAACAGAGCCAGCAGTAGAGCAAACGGGAGAAGATGTTTTTTGGTCATTTCGATGGGATTCTAGAGAAATATTACGCAACAATGTGAAAAGAATGGAAATCTGAGTCTGCTTGTGGAAGAAGACTCAAAACGAACTGGAGAGACACGATAACACAAACCAAAGGAGTGACTGGAAAGCAAAGTGAACGAGTGAGACAGGAGACGGAAACACGACCTTCCTTCTAGGCGATGATATCTTTATGTCACGATAAGGCTGATATGAGTATGGAAAAGGAGGTGGAATTGTGGTGGCTTCTGTATCGATGTTCAAAACGAACCATAGTAATTGTGAAAGGCCACCGCAGACGAAAATACACAGCCTGATTCAATCAGGAGAAAGGGAAGGGGGCGAAGACGAGGTTTTCTTGATTCGAAAAGTGGCAGTGTAGTCTGAGGGCTGCAAATGAATGCTGGTGAGGTAGAAATGAGAGCTGTAGATACGAGTGAGGCTTAAAGAAGCCCGTTCGAGAGGGCAAAGAAGCGAAAGAGGCTGAACATGTCTAGAAAGTACGAGGACGAAATGAGAAACAGGACGCCAAAAAGAGCACAGAGGAAACCCAGTGCAGAAAACCAAGCAAATGCCAAGGCCTCTCAAGCCTCCGTCTTAGGCCTTGGTGGAAATTGGGAACACGTCTGCGCGTTTGGAAAGCCTTCGATCAGTTGCAGTCTCCCGCCAAGGCCGCCAAGCTCTCCGCTTGCCAAGCTTCGATATTGACTGACGTGCTCAGTGACTCCCTGGGTGGAGGGGAAATGGTATTCAGCAAGGAGATCGAGGCATCGATGGAATCCTGTCCGCGTCATGTATATTGACTGCAAGACATACCGCACCAAATAGGTCGATTGCGGGCTGGAGAATGCCCATTAATCCGGCACCGTCAAAGTCTCGCTCATGGATCGCCATGGTGGTATGCAGCCCAGGTCATACAACACGTAAGTGACGTCCACGAACCTCTTTCCACCATGGCGGTAACTTAACCCAGCCCAGACATCGTAGAATCGCAGGGGTTTCTCGGGCGTGGCTTCATGCGGATGCTCAAGCCCAAACGTGACCAACCCTTCTTCAAGGTCAATGACTCTTGCGGCGATGCAGGTTAGTTCGGCCTGACACCATAAGCCCTCCTTTGTGCCTGCGAGACGCATCAATTCCAGTGCCTTCCTTCGTATATTCGAATCTCGACATTGGCGAGCTGTGAGAAAGAGTGCTGGTAGGAAGCAGGATTCGAATGAAAAGCTCCGCGCGTCTTCTTCCGAAGAGATCCTGGTGAGGCCTTCCCCGGCAGCGGTGACGAGGCATCTGAACTCTTCAGACCTGTCTTCCTCGTCCTTCTCAGCAGGATCCATACTTGCACTAGCCCTGATCTTTGTTATCGTATATTGGACCAGGAGAATTGAGCATGCTTGTGTGTGCTCCGATGACTGTTTCACCTTCCTGTCCATGAGAAACTGCAAGCCGTTACGCCAAGTCTCCAACAGCAACAGGGCACTGTGCTGCTCGATCTTAAGCATCTCTATCGTCTCCGCCCTTTCCGAAGCGGGCATCGTATTGAATTGCGCCTGGAACACCCTTAACCTCAGGCTTTGGACAAGTCGTAGGATCTCGTAAAGGATATCTCTCGCCGCCTCTATCGTTTCCATTCTGTCAGGTGGGTGAAACGGTGAGACTTCCGAAGATCCTGATAATGGCCGGGTAAAATGTCGACCAAACATGCTTGAAAGCAGCCAAAGTCGTTCGAAAGACTTGATCACGATGGGATTTATTGCAGCCGTTCTAGAATCTGGTTTTTGTCGCATAGATTCAGCAAGTAAGTCACATCCTTTTGAGATCAGAGACAAGGCATTTTTGTCATTCATTTGATAAAACTCGAGGCAGATGAAGATTATGCACGACAACAAAGCGACTTCAGGAGTCTGCTGGCTGGCCGGCTTTTGAAGATATTGAGAAAATGAAGTGATAGATTTGTTGTAATGTCGGAGTGTTTGCCGACAGTGCGCGCAGCCACAATCAGACATCCCCTTCGAGACAACATGGTGTCTGAAGAGATTTCCAAGGGCAAAGATTCCGTATCGAACTGTTGGCTCGGTCTCGGCAACCTGGAGAACAAGTCTCTTCCATAATTCTGTGTCGAAAGAGCCACCCAAGATTGATGCAACTTTACGATTGTAAAATCCATAAGCCTGCCATTCGGGCTGTGTAGCACGAAAGGAGGACAGCAGGGACGAAGATGCCGTTAGATGGGGTAAAGTGGTTTCTGTGAAAGGCGAGAAGCGTATTCCTTTCACAACGGCCAGCTGATAGCCCTCGCAGATTCTTCCAGCTTTCAGGCATCGTGCACAGGAAGGGCGCGCCAGGTCACATTTCACCTTTCGCTTTTTGCAAGTCTGACAGGCTGAGCGCGTTTTCGGGGCGTGTCTTCCACGACTAGTCATGACCCATTTCTGATTTCTAATTAGAAATATAAAAAAAAGAATGGTGAACATACACTGAAGGAGGAGAGGGAGGCTCCAAACAAAGTCTAGATGTCTCCAGCTCGGGTAAATACGAGGATTTTCATAGGTGGCCTGAAATAATTGGGTCCAACAAATTCGTAAGGCTGTAGGTGAATGAGAAAGGGCGTATCAAGTCCGGGCATCTCCGTCCGTGATTCGCTTTCCAAACCAGCCGAGGAGAGCATATATAATCCTCTTGATGGCCGTGCGTTAGCTGGAAGGCGATCAGGATTTATACAAGCCCAATATCTGAGCCACGATGTCTCTACTAGCCGCTGGCGAGGAGCGCTTGAAGGCAAGGAAGCCACTACCACCTCCACAACCGGCGTATCTCCCTAAAGCTGGATCGCCCTTGGCCGTTGATCGAGATTTATACAAATCTATTCAGCAAGGCCCAAGAGAGCTTATTGAGTCATTTATTCTGCCTATCCGCTCTGGTCGTGCTTGGAAAGCCCCCGCAAAAAGCATTGTTAGGATCAGTACTCCAGAGGGACCTCAAGTTGGTACGTCAGCCACAGGATTTTGTAGAATTGAGATCTAACACTGTAGAGGCGACCTGAATATCTGGAGCGCACACAATCCTCGGGAGAGGTTCTGGGCCTCTCGAACGAAACAGCTGCACTCATCTCATATTACGACATACGATCGGCTTTGGTCTTGTCTACCATATATGCGCCCCTTGGTCACCATAATTGAGGATTCTCTTTCCTGGTACGGGGTCGATGAGACTGGGGGTCGAGTCCATGACCTCCTTGGCACTAGATGCGACCCTTACATCAATACCTTGTTGGCTGGTACCGAAGCCTCATATGACTACCACTGTCACTCAAATCTGACAAGAGCCGTTGTTCCATTCGGGCTTCATGAATCGGACGTTCATGACGTGATCAATTTATTCCAGGTGACAGGTCTCGACTCCGAGGGGAGATACTTCATGAACCCGTGCCCCGCACAACCGGGTGATTTTATCGAATTCTTCGCAGAGCAGGACCTTCTAATGGCGCTATCGACATGTCCTGGTGGAGATTTGTCCCTGTGGGGGTTCGGCAGTGATAGCGAGAAAGAGATGATCAAGTGCTGCAGGCCTCTGAAGGTTGAGGTATTCAAATTGACGGACGAGGATAAGATCCTGGGTGTGAAGTGGAATTTGGCGGAGCGTCCGGATTACCGCGGTGTTCATGGCATGAGTGTGCCTGAAGGAGAAAAGCAATAGACTTCCTAGAGCAGCAGAGTGCATGACTCATCTCGACTCGTTGAAAACCACATCCATGGCATCTTCGAGTATTGCGAGGCCCTTTTTGATTTCCTCGCTCGAGATGACAAGGGGAGGCACTATTCTGATGACTCCATCCCCAGCTGTGATAATCAGAAGACCTCGTTCTCGTGCAGCCGTGACAATCTCTGTGGCTTTGCCCTTGGCGGGTTCGCTCAGTTGGTATCCAACAATCAGGCCTTTCCCCCTGACTTCAGAGAAGACGCCGGGAAACCTCTTGTTGATATCGTCAAAAAAGCTGAAGAAGAGAGTCGACTTATTCCTGACTTCTTCCTGCATCTTGGCCTTTGCGAGTCGGCCAAACACATGATGTGCGACACGACAAGCAAAAGGGCTGCCGCCAAAGGTTGTACCATGATCACCCGTGTTGATATATGGCGCCACGGTTTTTCCTGACACAATTGTGGCTCCGATTGGGATGCCATTTCCTAAAGCTTTGGCGGATGTCAAAATGTCGGGATGAACACCAGATGCGGTGTAGGCCCACAAGTCGCCTGTCCTAGACAGACCACACTGGATCTCATCGAAGATCAAGATAGCACCAACCTCGTCACATCGCCGGCGAAGTGCCTGGAGGAATTCGGGACTTGCCACGTTGATGCCTCCCTCGCCTTGGATAGGCTCAACAATGACTCCTGCCGTGTTGGCATTGATCAACTCTTCCACACCCGCAACATCGTTATATGTGCCATAGCGGAAACCTTGTAGCATAGGACCGAAAGGAGGCTGGTACTTCTTATTTGGCGTTGCCGAAAGCGAGCCATAAGTCCGACCATGGAATGATCCATGGAACGACACAATGTCTCTCTGGCTCGAATTTGGGTCTTTTGCATATGTAACCTTCCTGGCAAACTTGATGGCAGCCTCATTGGCTTCTGAACCAGAATTTGAGATAAAGACCTGTGTTAGGGGTGAACCAGGAGATTGCTTTTTCGTCTCCTCAATCAGGGTCTTCGATAGTGTGGGGGTCCAAGGATTGTGGTAGAGGTTTGAGGCATGGATTAGCTGTTGGGCTTGATGTGCTATCAGTCTGTTGAGTTCAGGATCGTTATGACCTAGAGAGTTGACAGCTATGCCGGCCGTGAAATCGAGATATTGTCTGTTTTCATTATCGAACAGAAAGCATCCATCGCCTTGTACAAACATTGGAGGGGGCCGCACATAGGTAGGGACCATGTAAGGAGCGGATTGATTGAGAAATGCCGCAGTCGGCGAGTCTGAGGAAGGATCTGGGTTGGGCACAGAAGCTTCATGTCGCAGCTGTGCTTGTTCTTGGACGGGTACAGTTGAGGATGTAGGCACTGCAACTGCGCTGGCATAACGACGAAGGCTCAGAGACGCTCGAGGGGATGGAGCTGCCAGCTTGGTGAGCTGCGTGCAAACGAATCTCTTGCCCAGTGCTGACGCCATATTTGCTGGAAACAAAGTCAATGGATTCAAAACCACGCTCTTCAACGACAGAGAAAACGCCACTTTTAAGAGAACAAATCTATTTTCTGGACATGAAAACTTTTTCTTGCTGAGTGCGGTCAACCTGCACCTGCACAATTTTCACTTGGACTTCGGAGTCATTCGAGTTGCGGGCGCAGGAAAAGATTTTTGGAGAATCAACTTGGACCTGCAGCTGAAAATCAACGTGGAATGCGGGGAAATCCGGCAGCCAAAAACAGCTTTGAGCTTTTCTAATTACGGAGGATTTGATTCAGTTCAATTCTTTACCCAAACTTCACTTTCCTCTCACTTTCCTCTCACTTTCAATGCCTCCCCCGTATAGTTGCAAACATGCCACGAGGTCGAGGCATGGCTCAAATTGCTGATTCCAACTCCATCTGAGACTGCCACATTCCAATTTCAGACAGTCACAATGCTGGCGTATGTAAGGGATCCCTTCAGGACACATGCCATTGGTATCTCGACTGCCGCTTCCTGCGCCTCTACATGACATCGACGGGCTCGTCACGATCTTGTCTCACAACACCACCCGCTCTCTCGGGACTCGTTGCAATATCTACAAAACTCGATTAGAGTTGAGATTCTAGCCCCGTCTATTGGGCCCGTCCTGATTCAGATCATTCAAAAATCTCCGACAGCTCTGCTGATTTCCGTCCTCTCCCTTCTGAGTGGAGTGAAATGTGGTTTGAAAAAGCGCCCAATGCTTGAAAATCTGCGGCTTCCGTGCCGAGGAAATATGCTCTGATCATCCCAAAATAGCCTCGATCCTTGTCCGACCTCTACCTGTCTGAGATTGTTTGTATTCCCTTCCGGATGTGGCATGCCAGCGTGAAGATATGGCGTCGCTGAGAGATAAAAGAGGGCTACTCTCCTTCGTTGACACAGATGTTTCTCCCAAGAATCAGACTCGCAAGACGAACGCATAGTGCTTTTGACTGTCAATTTTTCGAACTCACTGCTCAATCATGAAGTTCCTTCTCGTCGCTCTTACCGCTTCTGCCCCTTTGGTGGCCGCTAATCCATGGGGCCTTAACCCCTTCGCTGAACGAGCAGTCTGCGCTGCTGATAACTGTGCCAGGTAAGCTCACCAGAGGCCACTACAGGAAGCCCGCTCACGAATCATAGAGCTGTAACCGGCACAAATGCTGCACAAGCACTTGCAACTCGTAAAGCCGACTGCTCAGCATTTTTCATGACGGCACCCGCACCCACTCCTACAGTGCCAACGTATGCTTCAGCCTGCAGTGGTGGTGCGCGATATAGCAGCGCTTGTTCTTGTCTCGGTGTCCCTGTGCCGACATATACTTGCCTCAGCTCCCCTCAAGCAACCAAGATTGTCAAATCATTTGCCTACCTTTTGACGGCTCCTCAGGCAACGGACTTTGCGACTAAGGCGGATTCACTGTTGGCTGATAACTTCGCCGACACCAGTGATTCCATCAATTGGCTGGCGAATATACCTGTGAGAGCTTCAGTCCAGCATCTCAGCCTGTAAAGTACTAACTTCTTCAGCTCAATACCACATCCTTCCCAAGCAAACAAGCATTCATCGCCGGACAAGGAGCGCAACCACCTATTCCCACTCTGACCACTTTGGACATCTTCTTCAACTGCAATAAGATTGCTTGGCGTTGGGTTGCTACTGGGATCGGTTCTGGTAAATACGAGGTCAAAGGAATCGACACCTTTACTGTCACGCCTTCGGGCAAGATCAGTCAAGTCCATGCTGAGTTCAACAGTGGCGCTTGGGCGGCAGATGTCAGTGGAGGATCAAGCTAAGATATTGATGTCCAATATCCTTGCAACAGCCACAATACAATAGACCCGAGTCTATGAGGATGGACAAGTCCTCTTCAACAATTCCTTTTGTCAAGCATTTCCTTTGTTCCTGGGGATTGGGAGTTTACTGTTCCACAGCTAGATTAGATCTTGAATCATTGCTACTTCAAAGCGGCAGCACTTTGATCAGAAGATAATACTAAGCCCAACGTGACCGTTTTTCATCTCATCCCTATCCAGTCCTGGTGACATATGTAATTACTTGCACAAGGCATAGGTCTCCTTCAGAGTGGCGGAGAATCCCGGAAATCTGATGGGTGCAGCATCCGAGGCACCAAATCGTCGACGCCATGATTTTGGTTTTCCAACCTTCTAGTGCACACTGGCACCTACAAACCACACAATCTCTCAAACCACCCAGTATAAACTCCTCATACTTGCCCAAGTAATCTTGAGTGTGAAATAGCCTCCCTGTGCATCTTTTTCAACATCATCGCAGAAAGCACGAAGCTGAAATGAAGTCCGCCACAACATGTCCCCTACGTCTGGTCTGCACCAGTACAGCTCCGCGCGCCTACCTCTTCACCCTCACCCGCCTGCACCTCTCCTCGCCTCATACCCAGAAACAACGTCAACTCTTCAGCACATCAGGCGCGTCTCGAAAGGATGGCGACTCCTCATCCTCTTCGTCGCCCTCGGGCTTCTCATTCCGCGGTATGCCCTCCCCGCCACGCTTGCCCAAGGAAGAGCAAGACGTTTTCGAATCCCTGCAGCGGCAGTCGACAGGCGCATTTTCCACGCCTCTCGACCAGCAACGGCAGAAGCCACGCGTGAATCAGTCTCCGGATTCTCCTTCTGCTCCTCCTGCTCCTGCGGAAACCGGCAGCACGGCCGAAACACAGTCGAGCAAAACGATCGAGGCCACTGGTCAGGGCGAGGAATTGCATCCCAATGTGGTCAGAGGCGCGGCGCCTGAGTTCGAGGGCGACGTCAATCCCAAGACTGGAGAGGTCGGAGGGCCCAAGAATGAGCCGCTGCGCTGGGGTGCACAGGGCGAGTGGACTTATAATGGTCGGGCTACGGATTTCTAAGTCTTCAAAGAGAAGAACAAAGGCTGAGAGGGCAGAGGCAGTGTGGTATTGGCCTTGGGTCCTGATGGGATTCTATCTAGGTATGGAAAACTAATACAAGGTGACCTGAAACGACAGTGGGAGGTCAGGTTGTCACCCAGTCTCGTTTTATCCCAATACTAGCCGAATCTGCCTGCGGTATCACCTTTTTGTTCGTCTTTCCCTGTTCAATGATGCCAAAAAGTCTCCGATGTGTGCGGGTTGTGAGGTTTATATCCGGCCTTCCGTTGGATTCAATCTTAAATTCATGATGGAATCGATCTGAAGACAAGTTTGGAGAGGGTGGTTCCATAAGAGTGGAGAAGGTTGGAAAGGGTGGTATAATCTTTCAAAAGCTCATTGAGTCGTCGTTCGTTTGTTGTCGTCAGAAACATGCGTCACAGCTCCTTATCGTTATAGCGTGGTGCTGCGGAGGTTACCAGGCACTCGCCTATTGTGTCTTGACCTCTTGATCCTGCTCGACGTGGATGTGGTCATTGGTTTGGAGGACACCGACTTTGTCGTCGGGGAATTCGACGCTAAGATCGATAGACTGTCAGACCGGTATGGATGAAGACAAGAAGGATGCGTGGGTGAATTGCCAACATACGTGAAACCCTTGATCAAAGTGAACTCATGCTTGATCTCCCCTCCATCAGACTTGGCCTTCGCCTTCGCCTTGCTAAGCTCCTCCGGAGAGGCGTTTTCTTTGAGAGTGACCTTGAATGAATGTCAGCAATGCGTCAGATCCACAGCCACAGGGGATACGAACGTTAAAGAGAGGCATCTTGTAGGTATTGGTTGATGTTGTGGTAGTGATAGAGATACGAGGGAGCCTGCACTGCTGGACGAGCGCGGGGAATCTGGAGGCGCGGATCTGGAGTGAACAAAGTCTAGGGTAGAATGAAGAAGACAATGACTGCGTGAGAAGAAGAAATCTCTTTCGTTTTAAAAACACAGTGAGAATTGAAAAACCTGGTCTGAAAGGTGGGATGGTAATAGTGGGATGTTGCTTGGAGTCACAGTCCCCGGTGACACTTGAGTTTCGGTAGCGGCAGCAGTTTCGTAACGAGGCACGAGACGAAAAGCAATGACGCAATAATCGGCGGAGCCCGCCTGGGCACCGCCTCTGGTCACCTGGTGGTTTTGGTATCAACCCCAGTTGAGTCCTGAGTTCAACTCGGACAAAAAACTCCCCTTAAATCCAAGAGACAAAAACCTTTGGTACTCCTCGCGGAGTACGGGGGAAACCCCTTATAATCCCAAGAGCTTGGGATACTCGGATTTTTTGTAGTCTCAGGATTGTTACAGGTCACAGCCCATTTTTAAGATCTCTCTACCATTTTCCTTGCTGTCAAGTGAGAGAGGGTAGATACTGGAAGATCCGGGATGATATTAAGACGAGCCAAAGCCAACCACCAGAGATTCCGTGAGGAATCTTTGGTGGAATTTAAGCGTCTTCGAATTATCTGGTCAATATTCACCGGCGTGTTGACGTCAAGGGGGCCGCCCGGACGATAGGAGACTAGATCATAATACTCTTTGCCCACGGCGGCCTTTACATAACATTTGAATATTTCCACGAAACTGAAAGCATGATAGTCGTCTATACCACCTCTATCCAAACAACCACAAACAGGTTCAGACCTCTTCAGTCAAGGCAGGCGTTAAAGGATCCTTCTCCGACCCGGCCAGACTTTCTTCTTCTCCTACAATCTCATCATCGAGGGGTAATCGCGTCTGTTCCGCATGCTTCTGGAGGATCTCGGTAAGAGCTTTCTGATATTCCCAATCTTTCATCTTGATTCGACGCTTTCTGGCTCCGAATCTTGCGCCCGCCCTGGTCGCGGGCGTGAATGTCCAGTTTAATCCTGTCGAGATCCGAGGCCGGCGATGGAGTTTATGCCGATCCTCCCATTCATCATTGTGTCTTCCTGGAATGTCGCCCTCTGCGATCTTAGGTTGTACTTTCTCGTCAGCCTTTTTGAGCCACTCCTTCCAGGCCGCGTTGACGGGAGCTATCGTGGTCGCCTCGTTCAGCCACTGGGCTGTGCCTGTCAGAACTATGGCAGTCCACAGTGCGCCCGTGAAGTTCCTTGCCCCTTTATCGAACATTGTCCGAGCCCTCGTCTGGGCTCGCTTCAGTCTTTTCTCTAATACCCAGGCGTCTTCGAAACGATGCCACTCATCTATGATCTTTCTTTTCACTTCCTCGACTTTTCCTAGTTCGTTTGTACCATCGGTGCCCTGTGTTTGCAGACGCTCTATCGGAAGCACTTCAGCCTCGTAAGCATGTTGCCAATGATATGTGCATGGGTTTAGGGCCGAGACAGCCCAGTAGACAACATTCAATAAGATATAAGCAGCAGCGAAAGCGACTTGGAGAATATTTGAGGCATTTGCCAGAGACACCACTCCAGCCATCAGCATGACTGTCGAGAATAGAGCCAGAGTTCGGTACGGGGTATCTGTTCGAAAGATGAGAGCGCTCCTCGATCTTGAGGTGTAACAACTTACCATCAATCACATATTGTGCGTGTTCGGTCTGGAAATAGAGACGAGCAATCTGTTCCGATTCTGGTCGAATTACTCGGATCGACCCCTACAACCAAGAGGGCTAATCAGTCACCGCAAGATTCATCAACGCCAATATAGATCAACATGGAGGCAACGAACTGTTTAACTTTCAAATATTGGACTCACGTTGGGATAGTATATGATGACATCTGAACGAGGTATGGCACCTTCTCGCTCTCTAGTGACATTGGGCTCCTTGAATACCAGACTCCAATGTGTTCCAAACCCAACAAACGAGCTCACCATTGAGAGCATGAGGGTTGCTACCAGCGAGAAACCGTCATGGTAATGGACGGAAAGACCGATCAGGGCGATCGCCATGGCACTTCCTCCCAGTGAGACCCAGAACAGGGGACCATATTTCCTTGGACCAAAGGAACGAGGCTGTTTGGCGTTAGGAGGAATCTCTTTCCTGGTGACCTGGACAAGTTCGACTTGGTAATCTTCCAGGGGTTCGGGATGGAGCAGTTGGGCGAAGAAGTTGATCTCCTTCTTCACTAGCCCGCTGTAAGCTCCGGCGACAATACCAGGGGCAGTAGGCAATCGATACTTCCTCTCATGTTCTAGTAGGGCGTGTGGAGCTGGCATCAGACGTGGGATAGTCGACCACCAGCTGAGACTTGTGACTTGAGCATTTCTGGTGATGGATGCCTCTCCCAGCACAGCAATGATACCGACGATATCCAGTTGCAGGTCCTCAAACCTATCTATCCAGTGCATGTTGATCTGCAATTAGGTAAAGGACATTGGGCTTGGAGAAATTCACGAGCGCAATGCGAGCAAAGTTCCGCTCCGTGTGTATCTGCAGCTGCTAGCAAGGCGGAAAAACATCGAGAGGAAGTTTTTCCAGCCTCATATTTAACGTTGCAAGGCCCGCCATATGTACTTCAGACTCGAACATGTGCTTGCAGAATTTGGGTTAATGCGGCTGATCGCAAGCCCTAGTCGGGTGCATGGTATGCGGCTCAAAAAAATAACTTGGATATCGACGTGCTAAGTCGCACAAGTTATTTCGGCTTGACACAATCACTGCCGGATATGAACCAAATGCCACAATGCATTTGTGAGTCTCAACAAGTGGTTTGTTGAGCCAAATCCATGACAAAACTACCTGAGGCGAAGGCCCGAAGCGTAGCTCCCGTAGCTGTGTGCTTCGACTTTCCCACGCCGAGGGCGGTGGCTCCCTAACTAATAGCCGTGGTGGGAGGCGAAGAGGCTTCAAGCGAATGGACGGCCTTATGGGCGTCATCGCCCCCACCTCAGGGGCTTCTAGTCATTGTGATAGGTGTCGTGCTTGGGCGAGGTCTAGACCAATGATACCAATAAGGCAAGCAGAAGCTCTAGCGGGTCGGAGTGTTTCAAACCAGCCTCAGCTAGCCTGGAACGAGCCCTATTAGCCCTATCGGCATCCTTATCCACGGTTTTGGGCAGGTGGTCTAGGGAGGGTTGTGGGGTGGTTTTCACGCCTGTGAGGTAGTCGACTTGTCATACCGAGGATTTGTACTTTGTTACTCGTGGTATTTGGTGCTTTGTACTTTGTACTCTTTCTACACATTCTTGTGCATTGCTCGGTTGTTCTTAACATTGAGGCAATCAAGTGGTGGCAGTGACAACATGTCCATGTCATTCATAGTGTCTCTGAAATCACTCTGAAGAGAACCATCCGGCTCTCACCCACCACCAGTACAACTGACAAAGGCGATTGTCCAATGCAGTCACTCTCTCCTCCTCGCCCTATGAGGGCTGCAGGCGATGGGAAGCGGCGCCCTTCGCTCTCTGTCTCGATCTCCCCATCTCAACCACCTTCGAATTCGCGGCCCCCACCAGTTCAAATACCAGAGCTTGAGAGCAAATGCACGCAGATGTCGGCCACCGAATCCCCAGAGGCTCCCTCCTCGTCTTCCTCTTCCGCAGCCATCCTACAAATCACCAGAAAGTTGAGAAATCTCGGTCGACTTCCATCAAGCTGGATTAAAGCTGGGGTATGCCCCTCACTGGAACGCCCGGCAAAACTGGAGGATCATGAACCTTTCGCTAACGAAATTTGCAAACAGGAAACCCAGACGGCACCGGAAGAATCCTACCTTTGCGACACCTGTCTACGCCTCGACCTGAGACTCGAATCCTTCGTGATTCCGGCAGATGAAAAAGACCATGAATTTGACCGAACTCACAAGTTTCGGTACCTGGGAAAATTATCGCAGATCCGTCGGAGAACTCACTGTCCATTCTGTAGACTGGTTCTCGATATCGCCGATCGCCCCTCTGACCAACGAAATCCTAGTCTGCACGCTGATGACGACCCTGTCTGTTATGCGCGATGGGTAGTGGATGGCCAGGAAGACCTAGGGCCAGATCCCAAGCGGCCGGGCGAGCACATATTCAAGCCGAAGACACGTCGGCTGCTGATATACAGCAATCCGCAGGCATTCAAAGATGGCTACATAGTCCTTTTGGCAGACGATGCTCCCAGTCGAGAGTTCCTCGGTCGCAGAATTACATCCCCCGATCTATTGGATCCTCAGCAACTGCGACAGTGGCTTCACGATTGTGAAACCACACACGGAGGGGAGTGTGAAGAGTCGTTGGTCCACCCAGACCTACTAGGACAACCCAAGGATGTCTTTCGCGCCATCGATGTCGACAAGATGTGTATCGTGGAAACCCCAATAACTGCAAGATACGTCGCATTAAGTTACCTGTGGGGAAAAAACTTCAGCCAGCTTTTCACCACATCCAAAAACCTCCCCAAGCTATCCCAGCCGGGCGCTCTTGAAAAGGAGAAGCTCCCACGAACAATCAAGGACACCATCAAGCTCACAAGAATGCTAGGCGAGAAATTTCTCTGGACAGACAGCCTTGCCCTTTTGCATGACGATGGTTTCCAGTACCATGACGACTGGGTCTACGCGAGAGCCGCCCTCACCGTGGTCGCTGGATCAGGAAAGGATGCGAATGCTGGCCTACCGGGTGTGAGGAAAGAATCTCGTACTTTCCACCAAGAAATTGAAGAAGTGAAACCTGGCCTACGGCTTATGGTCTCGCATCTTGCGGAGGGTAAGCTTCCTACGGAGAAAAGTGATGTTAACTCGCTAATCAACTCTAGATTACATTTCAACCTCACAATGGGACTCGCGAGGCTGGACTTTCCAGGAACGAATGCTTTCCCGACGATGTCTCCTATTCGTGAACGGCCGAATATATTACCAATGCCGAAAAACCACATTCTGCGAAGATATGGAGATGCCAAGAGACAATGGCTGGTCATTAGACTCGATCGATATGCCAACGCGAATATTCCGAGACAAGCCATTCGTGCAATTCACCTCAGCAGTGGAACTGTACACACGACGAGAATTGACGAATCCTAACGATATCTTGAACGCTTTCGAGGGAATGTCCTTGGTGCTAGAGAAGCGAATAGGCGACCAAATCTACTACGGAGCTCTAGAGTCGATGATGGATCCTTCAATCCTGTGGGAGTCGACAAAGAGATTGTTCCGTCGGCAGCCATTCCCCAGTTGGTCATGGTCTGGCTGGATCGGGGAAATTCAGTGGAAGTACACACAGGTGGCTCGTTCCTGGATTGAATGGCACGCTGATCAGGCATTCGGTGTCCATTCGTTTCCAAAGCAAGCCTACCCACGCATCCCACCGCCTATCCCGCGTCCAGAAAACCCAGGATCGATGTCGCCTCACAACCTAAGCTCAACATTTCCTTTGTTACATTTCCGCACCGTCACAGCACAGTTCAAATTGATTGAACCTTCGTTAATTCATAAATCAGTCATTTCGCCGCTGAGAAAGCGACTTACTGGACCCAGCGCATTGTCGACAGTTCGACCTGCGCCAGCTGACCCGGGCCTTATCCGAGCCGGTATTGGAGACCGCAACGGCCAGTGGTGCGGCACCATCGACCTTGACGTATCTTGGATGACACGTGTTGGCACACCGTTGGACTTCCTCCTTATGTCTCGGGTCAGCAACTTCACCGAGGACGAATTGTCCAACTGGGAAGGCACGTTACCGGACGCTGTCGAAGAAGCCATGGAGGCACGGGACTACGGCGTTTACAATGTCTTGTTGGTTTCTCAAAAGGACGGGATATATTATAGGGAAGGGCTGGGGCGGATCCTGACAGGGGCACTGGATAGATCATTGGAACCAGGACCATTGTGGGAGGATATCGTTCTTGGATAACGAAAAAATGTGAATTCATACCTGTCACGGAGTTGGAATTTTACGGACCTGTTCCGTACTGGGTTGGAACCGGAAGCTGTCTTGATACCTTTTGATACCTGAGATGAACTTGTTGTGGACGCATTAAGAATCGTGCGTTTTACTTAGCGACCCATTTGACCATGTTGAAACTGATATCCTACACACTCGGGAAATCCGATACCATCACAGACGACTCTTGACGCTTCCCTCTTCTTCCGCCTCCTCCTTCGTAAATGCCTCGCAACCCTTCCTGACCTCCTGGATCCAGTCGTCCCTCCCAACGATTCCTCTCGGCGTGGTGTTGTGCCTTCGGCAGATATGCGCCGCTACGGCCGCGGCGATGGCATGCTGTGCTCCATTGCCCATGAATTTCATGTTCGACACGGCCACGTGCGTCGCGCTGACGTGCTTGCCCGCGACCAACAGATTTGATATGGACTTTGAGTACAGACACCGCAACGGTACGGTATACGCCTGTCGGTCACGTTCGTCCCACTTCCAGTCTTGCAGCCGGAAAGTGTATGCTTTGCGCGCCGGATGGGCGTTGGGGGGCGGCGGTGCATTTGGATCGGGTCCCATGCTTGGATAGTGCAAGCAGAATGCGCCGTCGTTCTGGACCACGCCGTCGTGGAAGGCGCGGTGGTCGCGAATCTCCCCCTCGCTGAGCACATGGTCGCCCTTGTACCGGCGGAACTCGCCCGTTGCGGCCACAAATGCGACAAAGTCGAATGCCAGGTTCGCGTACTTTTCTGGTTCCATAGTCTTGACGTTCGAGAATGTCCCGTAAAGGGCGCAAAGCAGGTGGTCGCGGATCCGCTCCATTGACGAGTACGGGTCGAGCCACTGGCCGTATTCCCAGAAGTGCGTGGCGGGAGTTTTCATACGTCGACGGACGGTGGGGTCTTCGACGAAATCTGGAGGTACCACTTTTGGTCCGGGGCCGTTTTCGAAGCCTGGACGCATCAATTGGCCGCCCAAGTTGGAGTAGTCTTTGGCGACATTCGTGGCCCAGGGCACAGAAGGGAAAGGGGCCGGAGAAGACGCCATGGTGGTGCGGAAGAAGACGGTGTTGCCATGGTGCATGTTGTTGCGGGTCAAAGGGGCAAGGCTCTCGCCGTACTCGGCGCGGGCCTCTTGGCCGAAGAGTGTTTCTGCATTCGTGAGCACACCAAGAATGGCACGTCCAGAGCAGTCGATGAAATTAAATGCTGTGAGCCGGATTTCTTTACTTGTGCGGCCGTGTCGGGCGTCGATGGAACGGATGGTCGAGTCGGTAGCTGTAGCATTGTACACGGTGTACTCCATGAAGAGTGTGGCATTCGGTTCAGCCTCGAGAATTGATTGTGCTTTGAGGTCACCGTTAGGATGACGGTCAGATAGTTCTTCAACCAGAGGGCCCCGTACTCCTCGGGCTCTGAGACCGACTTCCACGCTGGCGTTGCCCCCCAGAACAGGCCTGTTCTGGACGAGCGCAACTCTTTCACCAACTCGAGCAGCCGCAATCGCTGCAGCCGCACCGACAACACCGCCGCCAACAACCACAACATCGAAATGTCCTGCGTCGGTTGGCTGGTCCGGTAGGCCCAGTAACTTCCGACGCCATGCGCGTGTCAACTCGTTCGCATCATTTGGTGGTGGAGTGTTTCCCCTAGAGAAGAAAATTGCATCACAGCGTCCACAGAACCCAGTGAGGTCATGGAGTTTGAGGTGCGTCTTGCCAGCAGGCAGGGTGACCTTACCCCCGAATTGCCAGTTCCAGTCTTTATCATTGGCGCCAAATTCAACACCAAGATTTGTTCCGTTGACAAAAAGATTGAATCTGCCGGGATGGTACCCCGGCACCCAATCTTTAGCACGGACCCAGATGGTATATTGACCTTGATCGCCCTGGGGTATCGAGATTGTGGTCCCGGCATCTGCAACCGGCTTGCCGTTTCCATGGGCGAGGAGATAGGAAGAACCCATCTCCAGCTCGAACTGAGAATCCACTACCCATCCACCGTAGTCATCGAACGCCTCTGCCTCAACTAAGATCCCGGAATGGGGGGACGTTTCGGCCATGGTGAGCTTTGATTTACTGTCAACGGGGGTTAGGTGAATCGTGCTCTCTTACCGGCTGAGCGTCATGGCATATTTGGATGCGAGCTCACGTCCATATATCACAATATCTAGGTATTTTAAGGCGACTAGCTGCGGGATATTCTCGGGAGGCCTTGATCCGTAACACGACAAAATATACGGCATACATGCGCAGACACGGAAATGATGGACTCGTGTTTAGTGAACAAACTGAGATTGAGAGAACCGAGGGCCAGGGAGCAGAAACGATGCTGGGTATCACTCCTTCGATCGTGGCAGCGCGTATACTAGTATTCCTTGTACGCGCGAGTTTGAGTACTGGGGTTAGAGCGTCTCCGGATCCTCGCTCATGCTAGACCTGGTGCTCTCCATCGGAGCCGGGGGAGCACAGTGAACAAACACGTGACAAGATCGACCATTCCTCGCGTTCGCGATTTGGTCACGTGAGATCTCACGTGCCGTACAAGGCACCAGCAAGGCAGATTCGTATTCGTATTTCATGCTTCCCAAGCTTGTAGCAATTGCAACCCTTCCAGGTTTCCAAGGCACTTGGCCGACGCCAAAGCTTGTCATGACGGATCTCTTCAATGACCTCCCGTTACTTTGTTCTTCCTGTCCCCTTCGCCCTTCAGAATCGACGTCGTGAAATGTGGCCGTCGCGGCCTGCTGCTTGATTGAGAAGGTGCATTAGTGTATCTCAGGCTCCTTGGAGCGATTCCTGCAAGAATGCGACAAAGGTATACGCCGCTCTGAAGAGCCTCCGGACAGCATTTTTACCACAAGCCCTCGAGCTTCTCTTCAGAGTCGTTGCTGGTTGTCGGTGCCATGTCAAGCCACAACTTGACGTTGTTCAGAAACCCAAGCGGACCTCCAGTCACGCATGTGAACTGCGTCTACCCTATCTCTGGAACTTACGGACTTCTACCTCGAATCCTCTACTATGTGACACTTTTCTTCGCCATTTTTGGTCGCAGGACTGAATGGCTTATTATTGGCGCCCTCGTCAGCGCCCTCACCTACGCGGGCACTTCGGCAGTCCATCTCATTGCTCTCACAAGCTCCAAGGAGGACGTCTTTGATCTTGACATTATGGCTGCCTGGGCAGTTCTTTCCACGGGAGCTCTCGCATACATTGGGATCATCCACTGGAGTTCCACTTTGAGGAACTCGAAAGCCAGAATTGTCATGATATGTTGGGGGTTATTAGTTGGTATCAGCTTAATCTTTGGAAGAGCAGAATTGTTCGATACGGCACTGTCGCCACCTGAACCGGCGTGCTATTCGTCAAAGGGGATGCTGTTGGAGCACCGGTCGCAACTAGTCGACCCTGGCTTCAACTGCACATATCAATGCTTCACAGTCTCCAAGCCTATGAGACAAAAGTCTGAAATCATGGCTATACCAAATCGTGTCCTGGATAACTCACATTACAAAACATTGACCCTTATTCTGGTGGGTCCAATTCAGTTTGCAGCATATGCTGCGCTCAGTCTGGATGCGCAAAGCCATACGCCTTCACACGGATGCGTCAGATTCGTCATGAGTTACCTTATCCATCCAGGGCACAGAGACGAATTTACGAAAACCGTCTACAATGCTGGCATGGACAATTGGTATGGAGGATACTTTGTGCTTTTTGGATATGTTCGTCGAATCCGGTGGAGCTGGAAGAAGTGGGCTATTTACTCCTTCTTGATCCCTTGGCTAATGATGGGCTTGGCCATTGACATCCTGTGCTTACCGTTGATGGTTCTGAATATTGTGTTTAACGAGTTGACGTTATTGGAAGGGGGTTATCCGACCAACGAGGCGAATATCGCTATAGGGCAGTGGGGCCCAATTGTAAATTCCTTGCTGGTGGTTATTGCGGCTTGCATAAATAAAGGACTGGAAATCTGGGAGAGGAAGAAAAAAGTGAAGAAGTTGGATAGTGTTATCGAAGAGGTCGCGATGGTGGATTCGGACATTGAGTCTGGTATCCTGAAGAGGCCTGGAGAAGATGTCCAAGAGATTGGAGTGGTCAAGCCAAAGCTCGCACACGTTCAGACGTTGCAGGACATGGACGACATCATGCGAAGGACAACATAGCTGCTGCGATGACCTCTTGCTCCCTCGATCCTGCTTCTCGCCGACTAGCTGGTGGCTTAGCTTTTACTTCGAAAATTGAGATTGATCTTACCAGAGGATATTCCGTCCTGAGTTGTTGTAGACTTATGAGTCACAATGAAGTTGAGAGGACAGAATAAGCAATTGCATCTCGAAGATAAGACTCTTGAAGGCTGGAGCTTAGTGTCGAGGGGAGACGTGGAAGATATGGCGGATGATGCACTGGTGCAGCACCCGCCGCTAAGAAATGAGACAGACCAGGTTTATTGTGCAGAGAGACAAATTACGGGCTGACTTCTCTTTGCGCCTCTCTAGTAAGACGAAATGGTGTGACTGGGCTTATGTGTTCGGTATCAGCATTAATGCGTATTCGCCTATGGCCCAGATTCGAATATACAACTTCCTAGAGGCGGATGAGGGTAAGGAGGGGAACCAGCGAGCAATTCACGAGGCTACGAGGCTGAGAATTGGCGGGCCGATCTCGGCGGGGCGGGGAACCATTCAGATTCCAGGCTTATGCAGGGACAAGCTGCGTTTAGTTCACCATTGCGGGAGGCGGCGAAATTTCTCTAGCTGCACAGAAGCGGTCGGCCATTGTTCATTGAGAAGGGTTTCGACTCAACTCCGCTCACCGCGTGGAAATTGAGAAATTGAGACAACTGAGGGACTGATCATCGAGCAGAGTGGTGACTCACCTCTCGAGTACAAAATCGCCGTCTCCCCCTCCAAGTGATTGCGTTCTTCTGCACTCAATTCTTTGTATTCAACATGGAAGGCATCAAAGCTACATTCGCTCAATGCAAGAAGGAGGGCAGAACTCCTCTCGTGGGATACTTCACATCAGGTTATCCCACTGCAGAGGAGACCCCGGATATCATGCTGGGCTTGCAAGCTGGTGGCGTTGGTGCGTTCATCCCCTTTGCGAATCTCGTCACGCGAGTCCCTCGTCAGTACACTTTTCTAACCGACTCCTAGATGTCATTGAGCTTGGTCTTCCCTTCACAGATCCCATCGCCGACGGCCCTACTATCCAAAAATCGAACACCGTGGCCCTTGCCAACGGTATCACGGTCTCCTCTTCCCTCCAGTTCGTCCGCGATGCCAGAAAGAGAGGGCTCAAGATTCCTGTCCTATTCATGGGATACTACAATCCTCTGCTACGCTATGGAGAAGATCGCATGCTTAAAGACTGCAAACAAGCTGGAGTGAATGGATTCATCATGGTCGACTTGCCCCCGGAGGAGGCTGTGAGGTTCAGAAACAACTGCACCAAGCAGGGACTGTCGTATGTCCCGCTGATCGCGCCTGCCACTTCTGAGAAGCGAATGAAACTCTTATGTTCAATCGCCGATTCCTTTATCTACGTGGTGTCACGGATGGGCGTCACTGGCGCAACGGGTACACTGAACACAAAATTACCGGAACTACTGGAGAGAGTACATCAGTACTCGGGCGGAGTTCCTGCGGCCGTTGGCTTCGGCGTGAGCACAAGAGAACACTTTTTGAGTGTGTCAGAAATTGCAGAGGGCGTGGTTATTGGCAGCCAAATCGTCACGCTCCTAGGCAATGCGAAATTTGGCGAGCGAGCGAAGGCTGTACAGGAATATTGCTCCGAAATTACAGGAAGAAAGGCCGGCGATTTCAACAATACCAATGGTTTAACGAGGGAGGTAGGAATTGTCGAGACGATGAGTTCTGCGAAGGAGCCCAATGGAACAACCAATGGTCAACAAGTTCACGTCGACAAGGTCATCACCGATGCAGACGTTCCTTCGGAACCAGGTCTCGCAGACCAACTCGATGCACTCAACTCTGCCACAAACGGCACCACTCCGAATCCACAAGCTATCCCCGCCCAGTTCGGTCAGTTTGGTGGCCAGTACGTTCCCGAATCGCTGATGGACTGTCTAGCCGAGCTCGAAGAGGGTTTCGAAAAAGCCAGGAATGACCCGGAATTCTGGAAGGAATACAGATCCTACTATCCCTACATGGGACGAACATCATCATTACATTTGGCCGAGCGTCTAACCGAACGGGTGGGAGGAGCCAAGATCTACCTGAAGCGAGAGGATCTTAATCATACAGGAAGCCACAAGATCAACAACGCTCTCGGTCAAATTTTGGTCGCCAAGAGATTAGGAAAGAATCGGATCATCGCTGAGACTGGCGCTGGCCAACACGGTGTCGCAACTGCTACTGTCTGCGCAAAATTTGGCATGGAGTGTGTGGTATACATGGGCGCCGAGGACGTGCGCCGCCAAGCCCTGAACGTCTTCCGCATGAAACTTCTGGGTGCAAAAGTTGTTGCGGTGGAAGCAGGATCTCGCACTCTGCGAGACGCAGTCAACGAAGCTCTTCGTGCCTGGGTCGTCGACCTAGACACGACCCACTACATCATCGGCTCTGCCATCGGACCTCATCCTTTCCCCACCATCGTCCGCACATTCCAGAGTGTCATCGGCCAAGAGACAAAGGAACAGATGAAGGAGCTCACGGGCAAGCTTCCTGACGCGGTGCTCGCCTGTGTCGGTGGAGGTAGTAACGCTGTGGGCATGTTCTTCCCCTTCAGCTCCGACCCGTCGGTCAAATTGATCGGAGTCGAAGCTGCAGGTGAGGGCGTCAATACGGGCAAGCATTCCGCCACCCTGTCCGGAGGCTCGATCGGTGTCCTCCACGGTGTGAGGACCTACGTGCTGCAGAACGAGCACGGCCAGATCAGCGATACGCACTCCATCTCTGCGGGTCTGGACTACCCTGGCGTTGGGCCCGAACTGTCCAACTGGAAAGACAGCTCGCGCGCCAAGTTCATCAGCGCGACGGATTCCGAGGCCTTGATTGGATTCCGCACCCTCAGCGAGACCGAGGGCATCATCCCAGCCCTGGAGTCGAGCCACGCCATCTGGGGCGCCATGGAAGTCGCCAAGCACATGACGCCTGACCAGTCTCTGGTCATCTGTTTGAGCGGGCGTGGAGATAAAGATGTGCAGAGCGTGGCGGACGAGTTGCCCAGATTGGGTCCGGGTATTGGCTGGGATTTGAGGTTTTGAAAGCAAAACACCAATAACCAAGGTATGGACATTTAAATAAGGGAAATGCGTGTGTGGTATCTAAATAAATTCAAATCCTCCTTACTGTGTTGTGTGGTTTGCGACAGACAGATCTGGCGCAGGAATTCAGGTACATTGAATGTCTCGCGCGAACAAGAATAATGACAATTTTGGAGATGTCTTCCATTCAACGACACAGTGCTATTTTCCTTGATTATGGCGTCTTGAGTGAGCTTCTCTTGCTGTGGATCGAAGGCTCTTTGGCTTCTCTTCTTTTCCCTCTCTTCCATAAGAGTGGTGGAATGGGTGTATGCAATACACTCCCATTCTCTCCGCATATTTGCAACATCACGCTATACGTAACATTGAGCATCCAAGGAATGCAGGAAAATACAGGGCTCGTATGCATGCAATAAGCGCCTCTCCCGCAAAAAAGTCCTTCTGTCTCAAATTCTCGTGCCTCCTTTCCCTTCCACTGAAGCTCCCATCCATCAACCGAATCTTAATAAAACCAGCGATACTCTGCGGCGGCCGGACCATCCTGCAGCAGCTCGCTAGGTACGTCCTTGGCACGGACTTTCTTCCCGCCCGCACGGATGGCTGCGTCGTTGCGGCGCTTATTGTCTATGACCATCCAGGCGCCCAGGAGCAGGGTCAGTATGCAGCCGATGCCGCCGAAGGTCGCGGTCGTGATGAGTGCGGGAAGGTATTTCGGCTCATCTTTGTTTTGGAAGATGTTGGAGCTGAAGAAGGAGAGAGAGGGTTAGCGCAGGAACTCGTGGGAGGCATGTAAGGGCAACACGTACCTGACCACGCCCATCAAGTTCGCCACAGGCACGCCCACACTAGTCAGCATAACCCGCTTGTTCTCGTCGGCGATGTTGTTGTTGTACCACACGTCGAGAATCACACTAGGCGCACTGGTGCCCCAGGTCATCATGAAACATGCAAAATACGCAACATGGATTTGCGTTTCCAGATTCACCGCCGCAAAGATGATGAACCCAATGCAAGTGAACGCAAACCCGGCCGCCACGAATGGGAATCGCAGCCGTGTATGATCGGATGCAAAAGCCAGGATTAGTAGCATGACTGCGCCCGTCACGTTTGGTGCGACAGTGTATAAGTTCGTCTTGACCGTGGAGTAGCCCAATTGGTTGATGATGACAGGTAGGAAGAGGGATACCGATTGCAGGGGTACACCTAGACACATTTCGATGATCAGGATGACCCAGCTCGTGGGTTGTTTGAAGATCCCCACCGCAGAGCGCAGATTGAATGGTTCGTTCACGATGGAGGACGAGTCGACCTGAATGCGGTAGAATGCAAGCTGTTTCTCCTCCTCGGTCAAGAATTTCGCAGATTGTGCGTTAAAAGGGAGAACCCAATACGCGAATGCAGCGAACAGCATGGAACATGCTCCTTCGATCACGAACAGGTATCTCCAGTTCGCAAGGCTGCCGGAGTGGATGTGAAAGACGCCGAACGAGAGAAGACCACCAAAGGCTGAGGCAATGTTGCTGGCGGCGTAGAATATGGCGAGGCGCCGCGCGAGCTCACCACGACGGTAGAACACTAGCAAATATTCAATTAGTGGACAATTGAAGCCAAGTATTAGAACGAGATACACTTACGCGTCTGATAGAAAATGATACTTGGGAAAAAGCCACCCTCGGCCTACGAAAGAAGAGGTGTCAATTGAGATATCGGGCAATCACCTGGATGTTCTGCGAGGACTTACCATGCCCAAGAACCATCGACAAGCTAAGAGTCCACCGAAATTCTGGACTGCGACTATCATCAGGGTGGAGAATCCGAAAACTACCATCATAGTAGGGAGAGTTCGGCTTGGACCAAAGCGTTTGCTGGCCATGCCGACAAGAGGGCCTGCGAGAACATATGGGACGAAGAATATAGACAGGATTAGATTGTAGTCGTTGCCTTTCAACCCGAGGTCCTTCTCGAGGCCGGCGGTCTTTGCATTACCGAGATTCGATTTGTCCTAAAGTTGAGGCGACGAGTTCAGAATTTATGACTTGAAGAAGGTATCACATGGTGAATGGAGCCTACCAAAGCATTGAAGAGGTACATGATCGCCAATGTAGGTAGAATGCGCAAATCGAATTTCCAAACCAGCCGTCTTTCTGCTTCTGGGTCAATTGCCACGCTCGCAGGCACGACACGACCTTCTCCGACCGAGTTGACGGGTATAACGCCATCCTCTGTCACGGACACTTTTTTATCGCCTCCGACAGAGAGTTTGCGGTCAGTAACGAACTCGGGATCCATGCTGCCAGTAGAGTCTTTCAGTAGAATGATGAAGGTCTCGGTCGTATATTTGAATAGAAAGAGCTTTGCACAGATGCTTCGTGCCTGCCTCCCTTGCAGCAGTGGTAGGTTATATGGTCATGGGTCACAGTCTACCAGCAGTTATGCCAGCTTCGCATAAGAAAATTGCATCCGATGTGCGGAATAGAGGGGAACAAGGGTGAAAGCAGAATTCTTTAGTTAATGGGAAATCTCTCCTGCGGCTTTTGAGCGTGGGGAGTCTAGAGATAAGATCGCCCATCGTACAGAAACATGAGGAGAGGCGAGTCGGGAAGCTTGCTTGCGCTGATGAACTTACCTAGAACTAGTAGTAAAAATGTAACTGTGATTGATACCATTGAAGAGGAGATCATGTATGAACCTGGTCGTATTGCAACATACTGCATGGGTATGTCGATCGCGAGCAGCAAGACAGCCAAATGTAGACAAGATAAGAACAAGGATGATGGCATCTATCCAGTGGTGGGAAGGCTGTTGAAAACAGTCGATGGAGACCGACGGGAGGGTTCCCTTATCTTCTTGGCTCGCTGTCGTTATTGCCGGGGTATTGGGGGACTTCTCCGCTCAGCTCTTTGGCGGTATCAGTGGAGAAATACTGAGGATAGGAATAAGGCGCGAAGGCCGCAGTATCTTGATGTGACCCTGATGTGAAGCGAGGAGAAGGACGAAAGTCGTATTTGTTCAGGAAGTGTGTCCGAGCGCCGAGAGATCTCGGATCTTAAGTACATACTGAGATATAGATAGTATGTGTATGTCCTAGAATAAGCCAAGCTTCGCTACGGTGAGCGAAAAGTCAGCGAGAGGCGAGGTGATCCTGAAGTCACTTACAGGTTAAAGTACGCACAGTTGAATGGTCTCCCTTTCCTTGCTTTCTTTGGGTTGCTCCTTCCTCAATGCTGCGAGTCCTGCAATAAGGACCTTCAAGTTGCCAAATGCTATTGCTGGAGCTCAGCGGAGAGCGACATACATATGCTTTCCTCCCCAGTCGACTTTCCTTCGATCACTCGCATGCCTCTCAAATCTCCACTCTCTTCCAGCTTCGTCAGATGTACCACAGACAAAAGTGAAGATAGAGACACACGTAGGAAAGAGGTAGCAGAGATTCCGAGAGCCTATAAATGCCTTAGCCTGTGTGTACCTAGGTATCTAAGTAAGTAACTGCCTTCTCGCTCATACCATCCAAAAAGTTATGCCCAAAAGCTGTCCGGGACGAACATGTTTCCCATAGTCCTCCGCACCGCTGCCCCAGAATAGTATATATGCTACTCAATGAAGCCCCAAATTTCCCTCCGCGATCTTTGAAAACTGCGATTTCAGCTGCTCCGCACGCATCTCTCGAGGAATGGCATAAACTCGCAGACCAGGCACAATCTTCCGAGCAATTGATTTGATTTGAGCACTCTGCGCCGACGACCAGTTGGGGGCACTGAACTATATTGATGCACAGATAGGTCAGCGCTCGGTGGACTTGCTTGCCTTGGGGTTCATGTACCAAAATGTCCGGCCGATAGAGAGAGACAAGTGACTCTACTTCGTCGATTTCTGCTTGGTAGTTAGCGTCTGAAGTACACACCGACAAGACATCATTGTAATGCAAAAGGCTCGCGTACTTGTGGCGTTGTCGCAGTGGATGACAGTATACTGGCTCTTGACATCGTCGGCAAGTTTTCGAACCAACCTACTCGCGCTCTGCGGGGTCGCATCAACAGTGATCAACTTGTAGGGCTTTGGAGGCGGCATTGTGTGTTATTGGATTTTATCAAGAAACGCTGGGCTTTTGAGTCGCTGTTCGCGCTCGAAGAATCGCCGTGTCGCAGGAAAGGGGGGTCTCGATAACAATACCCTCGATATTGCTTGTCGCCTTTTTCGCAGGAAGGGGGGTGGGACTCGACAACGATGTAAATGATATTGCTTTTCGCCGTGATGTCCAATTGCTACACAGGAATTTCCAACAATGTTATGTCTCCGGATTCTAAGTGGTGTTATGTTGATGACTGAGGTCCGGATACCCAGATGCCAAGGTAGGGAAGTAGCATGTAGCCTGATGACGATGAATGCATGGTCAAGATTAGGGAGAGATCTGCAGATGGGTCTGGAACGAGCACAATATCCAGGTGTTTGCAGACACAAGATTTGCCTAGATTCCCCCGTTCAGATCGTCCTTTCGACATACGGTCTCTCTAATGGTCACGAGCCCAGGTACACAGCGTATAAAACGGGCAGAGTGGATTGATCAACGATGCTTACCTCCGTTACGCCCATCGACTCCAGCTTGGCAGGATGGAAAGAATGCGAATTTCGAATGCCATGTCCTATCGCCGATGCCTAGGTCTTGAAAGCCCGGAGAAAACAATGACCCTGCGAACCCTGAGACTGCTAGAGAGCCACTGCTGGCCACCATGCCCATGTCGAAGGGTCCTTCAAGGCGGCCACGTGCGGGTACATCAGTCGCTAGCAAATCTGAGGTTTCCAGGCACGCAGGGTAGTGAGCCGGGGAGCAAGGGAGTGCGGGTACCCGGAGGTCAATGTCTGGCTGTGCTTCCCCATACAGATGCCATGGGTAAGATCAGGGCACTGAGCTGCGGGTACCCGTGTCACATGCAGCAGAAGATCCAGGCCTTTGACAGATAGTCCAGGCCAAAGGATTCCTCTGGGTCTCCATCGCGGGCACCGGAGGCGAAATGTTTCCTACGAAGTGGTGTAAATGGGGATGGAAGAGTCTGCTGCAGCGGTCGGTAAAATCATGGCCTGGCGACAACCTCGGCGGTGACCGAAATTAGCACAGGGCCTGGTACTGGGACTGTAGGCTTCGCTACCTGGGAGGTACAAATACCAGTGCCTAGGATTGGGTGCTAAGTAGGTGCCGGGCCACGGGTAGCATCTACGCGTAGAAATGTGGCGTGCTGCGCGCTAGCTACCGGCGGGTGGCAAGTGGCGTGTCATCCCAGCAGTGGCAGTGTAGTCACATGATCCTCCAAAGAAATAGAGATGGACGCTTACTGACTGCAGTTGTACGACACCTGAAGCTCTTGAGGTGCTTCTCGGGAAATCAGGTGTGGAACTGCTACTATCCATACAAAGCCCGGCAGCATTTGAGGAGGAACCAGCAACGGAGGAACGTTGCTGGGCTAGTAGCGAAGCTGGACAATCGTGAGTGCGATGCCCTCGATTGTCCCCCGCCATGGGGTCGTTCGGGCCGAATGTTCGGTAGCAGGGTCTGAAAACTTCCCCCCGCGACCTAGGTACCAGTACACTAGCCGCCGAGGCAGATGCTCAGCGTCGGGAGAGCACGAGTGCGATGTTGTTGTCGGTGTCATAATCAACACATAGTGCATTTATTGTCAACCCTCAGCAAGACGAGAGACTCATTCGACCTATTCCTCGTCTTCGTTCAAACCAAGAGAAAGCAGAAGAAATGGCCACAGAAGTTGTCGATCTCGGGAAGAACCATGTGTTCTCTTCCGGTCGAAGCTCTACTCGCTATTTCAAAGACGGGTATTTCGACTATAACTTTGAAAAGTTTCTAGGCCTGGCCACCTATTCTGGAGCCGAGATAGCAGAGTGCTTCGCCACAGCTTCCCACATTGAAGACGGCAACTCGGCGAGCTGGATCCAAGAATGGACCAAGACGGCACAAAGAGTTGAAGCCTACGCTGAAAATGCCTTCAAAGGAGGTCACAAAGTCAGTGCCAGAGAAGCGTGGCTACGAGCAACGACATATTACCAGGCGGCGTTCTTCTTCGTTGAGGACAAAGATCCCCGTAAGGAGAAGCTTTATCAAAAGCACACGGGCTGCTTCCAATCTGCTGGAAAGCTCTTTGATCCACCCTATGAAACCATCGCAATTCCATACGAGGGGAAGTCCCTGTTTGGCTACTTCTTGCGCTGTGACGACAAGCCGCGACCAACAGTGCTCATTCAGATGGGCGCTGATGGAAGCTCAGAACAGATTTATTTTTCTGGAGGTGGAGCCGCCGCCCTCCGTCGTGGGTACAACGCGCTCATCTTTGAGGGTCCGGGGCAAACAGGGACGTTCATGCGCGACAAGAGCCTCAACTACCGCGCGGACTGGGAGGTGCCGGTTGCGGCTGTGGTCGACTATGCACTGACTAGACCGGAGGTCGACCCAAAACGAATTGCTTTGATAGCATACAGCATGGGAGGCTATCTTGGACCGCGAGCCGTCGCCTTTGAAAAACGGATTGCTGCTTGTATTGCTAGTGGGCTCGTCCCATCTATGTCAGCATTGGCGGGGAAACGACTAGAAGATGTCATGAAGGCCGATATCAAAACCAACCGCCAGGCGAGATGGGTGCTGTTTGAACACATGCCAAAATACGGGTTCAACAACGGCATCGATGATCTCCACAAGCTAGAGGAGACATGGAGGAGTTTCAACCTCTACGGACTGGAAGACAAAATCACATGTCCTCTTCTGGTGGTTCAAGCCGCTGCGGAAGGAGAAGAGCAGACCAACACTGCGATGGAATTCTTCAACAAACTTCCTAACCCCAAGAATAAATTTAGGCTGACAACAGAAGAGGATGCTGCCGAAATGCATTGCCAGAAGGGCAACGCAATGCTTCTGCATGCGATTGAGTTTGACTGGCTTGACGATGTTTTGGGCTGAAGCATCATGTATGAGTTGATCGCTAGCCATTAGGATGGCGTGTTTTGTTGTCTTGTGGACATGAGGCAAGAGCAAGGCTGCACGAGGCTGACTTTCTAAAGGAGGGAAGCGGGGGAAGTGCCACGGCTTAACTGCGCAGGACGTTCCGATGTACTCTTAGGTAACTACAGGTACCTAGGTAGCTACTTCTAGACTGAATCACGCCCTAGCTTTTCTCCTTCCCTTCTTCCACCCTTGTTGAATTCTGTCTCTTCATCACTATTGACCTGTATCTAGCTCGATGGCGTCCAGGCTCGTGTAGTCGGCCTCTGCTAATTCCCACACCGAACTTTGATCCTCGGAGTTACCCACATCAGTGTCCAGTGGTTGGAGTGACGGGCGCGTGGTTTTCGCACCCTGCGTTCGGCCCGTCGCCCTTTTGTCCCTGGTGCCGACTCTCATGACCGTCGCACTGTCTTTTCCTGGTACAGCCTTCGCCGCAGCTTATTCGACCAGTGACATTCGATGCCACCTACTGGCACCATCTCTCACTCGGTTAAAACCTCCAAGCATAGCTGGGCAGAGGGTAACCATGCTGCAGCAGGCCTCGCTGCCAAGAACCTCGCTCGACTACGGCAACCTGGCTGCCATATGAATTTACATTCATGAAAGGACTCGCAAGCTATCACTGACAGAACATGCTAATAGATACACAAATCTGCATTTTGAACACTACAGATATATCCTTGGTCAATAAGCTGCCACCAGAATTCATGATGGTGGAAGAACATCCCATCCCACGAAAACTGTGGGAACATTCCCATCCCAGGAACACTCACATGTATAAATTTATGAAGCAAGCAGAAAAGAAAACCGGCAAGATCTTCAAGGTGATCTTGTGAATAGTCCTCAGTACGGAATCTTGAAATTGCTAACAACATAGTAGGATTACCAGGCGCTCTACAAATGGTCGATCAAAGACCGCAGTGAATTCTGGCGGTTCGCGCTCGACTACTTCCCGATTGTCTACTCCGGCACAGTTCCAGATATAGTAGTGAATGAGAAAGCCCGGATAGATACCGTGCCCCGATGGTTCAGAGGAGTAAAGCTCAACTTTGCGGAGAATGTACTCTTTGTTGGGGACAAGAACGGCCGACGCACAACCAATCCAGGGAAGGAAGACGACAAAATTGCTTGCACCGAAGTAAGAGAGGGATGGCAATCGACAGAGTCCATTCGACAAGTGACTTGGAAGGAGCTTCGCCGGCGAGTTGGCCGTTTGACACACGCCATGAAAGCCCACGGCATCAGGCGAGGCGACAGAGTAGCTCTGGTCGCTAGTAACTCACTGGATACGCTGACAGTATTCTTAGCGGTCACAGCTCTCGGCGGCTTGTTCTCCAGCTCCAGCACAGACATGGGAACGAAAGGTCTGCTGGAGCGACTGATTCAGATCGAGCCGAAGTTGATCTTCGTGGACGACTGGGCGGTGTATAATGGCAAGCGGGTCGATCTGCGACCTAAGATCAAGGAACTCTCCAAGGCTATGAGTAGCGTGTCAGGTTTTCAAGGCATCGTCGTTCAGACTAGATTTCAACACTCACCAGCCGACGTCTCATCTATCCCGAACTGCACGACGTGGAACTCATTTATCGCGGCCGCTGGCAAACAGCCGTCTACTACTCTACAGTTTGAACACGTCGAGTTCGGCGATCCTATGATCATTGTTTATTCTTCTGGAACAACAGGACTGCCTAAAGCCATCGTTCACTCCGTTGGAGGTGTCGTATTAAGCGGGCATAAGGAGTCGACCTTGCACCGCTCCGTTGACTACACGTCAACACAGCTCCAGTACACCACAACTGGTTGGATGATGTATATGAGTTCAGTGCAGCTCATGCTGATGGGTGCTCGTTTGATCATGTACGATGGCAACCCATTCATTCCTGACGCCGCAGCGTTGATACGACTCGTCGAAGAACAGCAGATTACGCACCTAGGGATTTCTCCTCGGTATCTTCAAACACTCCAGCAGCGGAATATCCGCCCTCGTGAGATTGCGAATCTCAATTGTCTTCAGATGGTGACTAGTACTGGCATGGTTCTCTCCGACTCTCTGTTCGCCTGGTTCTACGACGCTGCCTTCCCATCATCAGTTCAGCTGTGCAACATTTCTGGAGGCACAGATATTGCTGCCGCGTTCGGTACGGGGAATCCTCTCCTTCCTGTCTACGTTGGGGGCTGCCAGTGCATTGCATTAGGCATGGCTGTCAGTGTGTTTGATTCCACCATTGAAGGAGGGTCTGGAGTGCAAGGCCGCCCAGTGGGAGAGGGCATACCAGGAGAGCTTGTATGCACTGAAGCCTTCCCCACGATGCCTGTGAAGCTATGGGGCCCAGATGGCGCGACACGGTACTTTAGCAGCTATTTCGACAAGTACGCCGGAGTTTGGACGCACGGCGACTTCATCATGATCCATCCGCACACCAAGCAAGTCTTCTACTTCGGTCGAGCCGATGGCGTGCTGAACCCCAGTGGCGTGCGCTTTGGTAGCGCCGACATTTATGGCATTATCGACACTTTCTTCACCGACTCTGTGGCCGACAGCATCTGCGTTGGTCAACGCCGACCCCAGGATGACGACGAGCGCGTCATCTTATTCCTGCTGATGAAGCCTAATAAAACATTCACTCCAGCGCTAGCAAGCGAGATCAAAACCGTCATCAGAAGGGAGCTCTCGCCACGGCATGTGCCTCGGTTTATGTTCGAGACTCCCGAAATCCCTGTAAGTTGGCTCAGCATCCTGTCTCTACTTCACATCTGCCTGTAATCCCAAACTTTTACTGACATTCATAAACATCGTCCTTAGACTACGATCAACGCCAAAAAGGTCGAATTGCCCGTCAAGCAGATCGTGTCGGGTAAGATCGTGAAGCCATCGGGCACATTGGCCAACCCGCAGAGCCTGCAATACTACTATCAGTTTGCGAAGGATGAGATCTTGGAGACGGAGGTGAAGGCCAAATTATGAGGATCAGTGGACGATGTGGGTAAATAGTTGTATTGGGAAGGCCGAAGGTGGGAAAGTGATGCTTGCTTGTATGTCGATTATGGGGCGAGATAATTATACCATAGCCCGGAAGCGCACCTGAAGGTCCTTTGTCAAGCCTACTCGAATAGTGACCGCTGCCATTCCTGTAGACCCCCAGCCACACATACTTTGCTTAGAGATACATATACCTCGAAGTGTCGCAATGGAATTGGAAGAGTCTGAGAAACACTAGGGACTTCAATGAATGGAATAACATACACATAAAGACACCCTAGAATTCAATTCTTTTTCGCATAGCTCGCTACTTAGTCTGTCTTCAGTCGACTTCTCCGAGTCACCCTCCGTTGCGAGCTGGTGACAACCTATCCCAGAGCCAGATCGAGCCACCGTGCTTACAATCAGAATCCCTTCACCATTATTGCTTGGGACCTCAATAACTACGTCCGAGAAGTTTCCCCTGCCATGAATCACACCTTGGTAGAATTTGACAAATGTTCCACCTCAGCGATTCTCTCTTCCTTCTCTTCCGCGGCCCGGACGGCCACCCGGGTCTCTGCAGTCTCTTCAACGACGGATCCAGCGTCCCACGGCTCAGCGATGCCCAAGCCTGCTGGGGGGAAGAGCCACGACAGGCAGCAGAAGACGAAGATGGCAATGGCTAGGTTGATGATGTAGGACATGTCGTACAACCGAGTCCATCCGACAGCAATGTGGGAATCATTGACCTCGGCCGCGTAGCCGGCTACGAAATTTCCCCCAAAATCAGTGATAATTGACCGGACTGGGGCAAGAGAAGAAAGGTGGAGTTGAAGATATGATGTGAAAAGAGAGGATGCAGCGTGCAGAAACTTACGCAGATCAAAGACGAAGCTGATCACGAATGCCGCGTATGCCCGCCAATTGAAGCCGTGCCAATACCAATAGATACCATCTTGTTTGTAAACGTCACTAATGATCCATTTACGTCTCCGAATGATCCAGTAGTCTGCGGCTATAAGGCCTGTCAGAGGAGACACGAACACTGTAATCCATAAAGTTAGCTTTGGTATCAATTGGACTGGAATGGAACATGTCAGGAGAGTGAAGCAAACCTCCGAAGGATGCCAGGACGGTCAGGAAGGTACTGGATGCGTTGACCAGTTTCCACGGCAGGATGACGATACCGATGACTGCAAGGAGAACGCTTCCGCGTCGAGTCGTGACGTATTTGGGAAAGAGCCCTGCGCAGTCCATTCCAGCACAGATGATTTTCCCCATGAGATTATTCTAGACACGAAATTGTTAATGGAATCAATCGCTGAGGCAGCCGCGGGTAGAAAAGAGTCCTTACCAGGAGGATTGCGTAGAACAGACCGAGACCAGCAAAAAATGTCGCAGCTCTGCAACCAGCCGTATACTGCGTCTTTTGCACATACAGGAGCAGGGCAAGTGGGTTCCACTGAATCACTTCATATCTTGAATAAACAGCGCTGGTAGCGAGAATCCCCAGGATTGGTGCTAGGCAACTCAAGATAGGAGCACCTATCAGAAACGGCAGTGTAGGAGCGTTCTTAGTTCTGGCAAAACGAGTCCAGTCGGAGATGCGGCTGGAATAAGCTGTGGACGATCCTGCGCCGCTTGAAATGGCGTAGAGCATAGCGAATGACTTGTTGGTAGACGAAAGAGGGATTTTTCCTGAAAGGAGGCTCCCTACTGTTCCACCATTGGAGCTGATGGACCAGCCAAGGAGACCAAAAAAGACGCCCGCGACAACGACGGCTGCCGGCGTCACCAGTCTCTTGAATTTCGACGGATGGACCAGTAGTAGCATGAAGAAGACGACCACGTAGACCATGAAGCCAATGAGCGCTTGAGAAGTGATATCGGCACTTTTGAGTCAATTTAGCATGCGTAGACACTAGAAACTTGAGGCTGTAGTACCTTTCTGGAAGTGTATTCTTCCAATTCATGAAGGATGGGGACATGGCGTTGATGACAACTGTGGCAGCGAGACCTCCGAAGTACGCATGTATCCCGAACTAAGCAGCAAGAAAGCCAGAGTCAGCAACGGCACGGAGAGACTCATGTCGGTAATCTGGCTAACTCACGAAGACGACATTCTCAAACACCAAGAGCAGCACGGGAAGATATGAACCGTAAAGTCCGAATGTCACTCTCGCCAGCGCCGTATATCTGGTGAAGCAGCAGTAAATGTCAGAATATCCACGACAGATGCTGGAGAGGCTATAACTCTTACCCTACATGCATATTGGCCCCCGGATGTCCACAGAGATATGCAAACATGGAGACGAAACAGGTCGCGATCACCACGCATGCAATTCCTTCTCCAGCACTCAAGCCCAGAGCAACAACGCTGCCACCATACGCCCATCCCGTGACGCTCAGAGACGTAATGGCCCAATATGAGAGATATGAGATCCAGGTGAAGCGACGTTGCTCCGGGGGGACAGGGAAGATATCTCGATTGCCCCATCTGGTCGGAGGCGTGTCGGCGTAAACCTCTCCGTCATGCTTGACTTCAAGTCTGCGCAGAATTGCTTTTGCTGATGGACTCATGTTGCTCACAAACGTATCAATTTGCAAAGCGTGTCCGAAGATGGCAGAGAAGGCGCAACGTGGTCGCCTTTATCAAAAGAAGAAGCCTCGCCTCTCAGCCAGTCCCAGCTCGGTCCGAGTGGTATAAATGCCAAGTTTGGCTTCGTGTAATGCGGAACCCCAGGTTTGCATCGAAGAGGAAGAGTAGTGGTTCCCTAATTGCGGGGATCTTGAGTCTGGACCATCTCAAACTGAAGGCCTTGTTCTCAGCGGGAAACATGGTTGTCTGAAGTTGTCATGGGAGTAATAGATTCGGGGGAGCTCTTAAAGTCGTTCGGCCCGAATGGTGAACAGGGTCGAGGAGCACTTGTAAACCTCGGGTACCTCGTCTTTGCCAAGCTGAAGAGAGACAATCTTGGCCAGGCGTTACAAGCTTGGGGCTGAACTCGCAACCCTAGCCGGAGCAGTCACCTGTCTGGATGATCGAAGGGTTCGACCTGCACGGGTGATAAACCTCACCGCGAGACCAGGAACTCGATGCACAATTTCGACATGACAAAATACATCTTATAGTTGAGACGGTATTATGGGATATCGAGTGATTCTGTTCTTGTTATGAGGCAAGACAGCTGCTGCCGGCCTTTGAGCAACGTATCAATTCTAATAGGGCAGGTGCCAATCTAACGCAGCTTTACAGACGATGTCCAATATCCTTGACATGCTCGTAGCCAGACTCGCCTTTGAAGATCTGCCCGGCGACCTCGATCGGGAGCGCATCCATCAGGACGAAAAGCATCCGGACCCAGGAACTGGTAGGATTCCTCCATTGGTGAAGCGTTCCTCGTTGAATACAGACATCACCCCTCTGAAGAGTGACTTTCTCACCAGAGTCCATGATCATCTCCATTTCTCCTTCAATCACGACGCCGTAGTCCAAACTCTGCGTGCGGTGCATTGCCGATGAAGAGCCTGGTGATCTGTCGACCATCCGCAAAACAGTTCCATTGGGCAGTGAGAGCGACATGACTGTTTTCTCCTTCTTTAAGTTGTCATCGTTCTTAATGTCGATTGGGAAAGTTGATGTCGACCACATCTCGTTGAACCGAACGATATCGTTATCGATCTTCCTCCATGATCCCTCGTCTATGACCTGCACGATACCCTTGCCTTCCGAATTGTGACCAGTTATGAACCGCTTAGGTTTCCTGTTCGTATTGGTATCGGCCATAATATTTGTGCAGTTTTCCGCAAATTTGATTAGGTAAGAAATCACACGACTGAGTTATGAGTCTTCTCTGCTTCGAACAATGAAGTCTTGGAAATGTGATATATAGGTCCTAGAGAAATTCACCACGTCAGGTATTCCATTTCTACCAGGCTCCGCTCCGGAATCATTCTCATAGGGGCTCGCTGTGGTAAATAGTGATTCGGTCCGATACATACGGTTGGAGTGCGGATCGGCTTGAGGTGACAATACCTTTTCGGGACTTACTATGATAGGGTGAAGTCTAGATTGAATAGTTCATCGTAAGAGAGGATGGGCTCCTGGATGTTTTCCAGACTCGCTTCCCACCAGTCTAGGCCATCGATGTCCACTGGTGGTAAGCCCGACGCTCGCGTTCGATCCCAATAACCTGATACCTGTGGAACGGTAAAGCTGCCGTAGTTTTGCTCGTCGCGAGCCACTGTAGGCAATTGCACTCCACCTGTCGGCTGTGATGATGGGTCACGTGGAGGGACAATAGAATCTGTGTCCATCAATTGAGACAACTCGTCCGGAATGGGAGCCTTTTCGAGCACTTCGACAACATTTGATTCAGCATTGCTGTTCGGCCTCAGTCGGCGCAGCGTATAGTCCAAGACTGAGTCAGCCAATGGCTCAGCCAGCTGGCCAACATCACGCGGCTCACCAGCCAGCTCGTCGAGCTCTGTCAGGTGAGCCTGCGGTTCAGCAGAAGTTGTATGCTCTTGGCTAGCTGCTCTCCAACGCCTGGACATCTGAGCTCCGTAGAGCATGTTTATTCGTATCCACTTTGCGATTTAGTCTTATACACGAGGAGTACAAGTTTCCATAAACACTTACCAGTCTGTCTAAATTTGTCCAATACATCTTCATCGATTTGAGCAACTTCAGGCTAGCAATCAAATTCGCTCTAGCAGGGACAGCCAGCGAGGCGTCTTTGGAGCAAAGAAACGCGGTGTGAATGGAAGCCGATACGTACAGACAATACCCCACGAATGATGCGATTTGGGCTGGGTCCCAGTCAAGAGCTAGGATGTCAGCACCAAGCTCGGATATTCGCTGTGCACTCTTGAGTGCAATTCTGGCGCTGAGAGCGGTTGCTTCGGGTGGGATCGACTTGTCTAGATTAATCCCGCTGAACTTTGGAACCAGAGAGGAGTGAAGGACAAGCCGACATTGGTGGTAGAGGGCATGTAAGAATGTGTACACAGGTTGCTGAGAAACCACCAATTGAGCATACAGGTTGCGCTTGGTGTATTTCAAGGACTGTGGTAGCTGTGAATACCACGTCGACAAGCGGCCTTCCAATTCGAAAAGCTCTGCTAACCACTCCCTGCCGGAGATACGATCGGTAACACGCACAAGGTTGCGTATCTTCACCCTGATTATCTTCAACCACGGCGATAAGGAATCCACGAATACAAAACACATACCAATAAAATATCAGCGTCATGAGCTCGGCCATGACGCTTGGAGCAGCCGCTTCCTTGTCCAAAGGCGGAGATTGCTGGTTCAAAATTTGTGAAAGGCTGAATAGAGGCTGTTGGAGACCTTCATTGAATGATGCCTCACCGATTGGAAGTGGGAGGTTCATCACCCTGTCGTTATACGTTGTTCCGACGACAGAATGATCGGAGTTGATGCATTGAGTAAACCAGACAGCCCAAAAGCACCGCCGGGTTGCTTCAGCCTCCAGCCAGGTAGGGGTTATTCCAGACACAGAGCTTTCGTCCGTGGGAGGCGCTGCACTCGAGAGGTCAAGCCCCAATGTGCAAGCTGCTTTATACGCAATACCTAGACGATGAAGACCCAGTCAGATGATTTGCAATCTAGACGGCCCCAAAGGACATGCCTGAGAACATAGTATTCCTTTGCGATTCGCCGGCCGAGAACCAATACAGGGTAAGCATTTCACAGGTTTGAACGCTTTCAAAGGTGGGTTGATCAATGTCCTGTAAGACTTGCTTCCCGGCATGAATTGCCCACGTTCGTCCCAACGCTCTTAAACTACCAAGTGGTTGCAGAAGGCTAGTATTCTGTTTGATGAGTGGCGAGTCAGGGGGTAAGAAGCTGTGGAACATTAATATTGAAGAGCGGTCGGGGATATGAGCAAAACATTACATTGTAGCGGTTGCATAAACAGCTAGAAGGACATGTTGTGGCAAGCGTCCCTCTTCCCACGCCTGTGAGAAAGATGGCCGATGGAACACCAGGGTTGAGTTGAACATGCATGTAAAGTATACCTCCTGGAAGAATTGCTCAACCGGCTTTGATAGTGGGATGCTGCCTTTCACCACGGGTTCTTCGCGAGATACCACGTTGCTGTTCGGTTGGTATAAAGGGCTGGAGGAGACGGGCCTGGAGGCTTCTCGAGGTGATTGCCTGGGAGACTGAGGGCGATGGTCATGGTCAACCTTGCGCTTCTTGGGTTGCGAACGAAAAGCAGCCAGCAGTTTGCGATCCGGTGGTGCTGGAAATTCGCACACAGCCGCTAGCCTAAGACATCTGGCGCAGACTGGGAGCTCACGAGAGCATCGTAGCTGACGTTCATGGTGTCAATCCAAGCAATACAGACAGAGGTCTTTGGCTTACCTTTTGCTCACGGCAGCGGCGACAGGCAGTACGAGCAAGCTCAGTCATCATACACAAGACAGATAAACAGCTCTTCCAAAATCTCTAAGCAGAAAATCTAGAAACGCATAATCATTCTCTCAATTAAGCTCACTTAAGTTCTCTTCAGCGGCGAACTTGCTTCACTACCTACCTAGGTAAGCACATCTAGGCATCTAAATTTATTGTCCTTGTTTGCCGAATCCTAGGCGTCACGGGCAAGCAAGGTAGGCACTTAGCAGGGTACCCCGCCCCTAACGCCTAGCCCTCGGCCACACTACTTACCTAGGGGGCGGGAGCTAGCGCGACAGGCACTCTCTAGGCGGACCTCGGCGGATTAACTGGACTCGCGGCGAGCCTTCAAGTATTCTGCCGTAGCCACGCAATGCCCAAGCTTTCGTACCTTCGCTTGTCAGCTTCCTTGTCTTCCTAACATGTTCTCAGCGCTGGCAGAGACTGCCGGTTATCGTCGCAAATTCAGCTCATTCACCGAAAGCTTGCTTTCCAATCGTTTAGATGAGAACCCGAAAGCCTTACTTACAACTTTTCATATAATTCTGCCTCCAAAGGGGTGTCGGTCGAGTCTTTCAGCCATCGATTCTTAAGAATGGATACGGTTCCGCCGTGGAAGTGGATGTGACTGTTTAGGAGAGGAGTGAAATCCTTGTATTCGAAACTCTCACTTAGATTCCTATTCTACTATGTTATCCCTCTGTCCATGGCTTCTTAACCCTGAAAAGCCTTGACAGCCTCGTCCACAATCGCTGCGGTCTCTTCAGGTTTACTCAACATGGGCGAGTGGGAGCTGTCTAACTCCCTCAAGGTAACGTCAGCACCTGCGTCCTTCGACATCTGTACGAACATTCTCTGCGCATCTATAGGCAGGGAATGGTCCTGCTGTGTGGCCACATAAAAAGAGGGAACATCCTTCCAGCCCGCATATGTGAATTCACCACCTTCGGTCAATGTCTTCAGCGATTGAGGTCTCAGCTTTCCCACCCATTCCTTGCTTTCAGCCTCAGGAAGATCATGGTAGAACATGTCGTTGGCGTCGCCGATGACTTCAGCGAAGCCTGTGTCGAAGTTGAGTTTCCAGGCTGGCGGGACCTTGCCGCCTACACCATCGAGGAATGACATAGCAGGCACCACGAAGCCAGACGCCACGATGATGATGCCAATGACGTGACCGTGCTTATCGGTCGTCGTTGAAGTTGCGTCCTTTGTAAGACCTTTGATACTGCTTTGGCCCGGAAGGCTGCCGTACGAGTGCATTGCTACAACAACGTCGTTGCCCTGCGAGGTTTCACCAACAATCGCGTCTCTAGTGGCATCGATGTCGTCCTTCAGCGTTGCGGCCGGGTCGGATCTTGTGGAAGGCAAGTCGACTGCGACGCATTTAAGCTTGTACTTTGCTTCCAGGATTGTCGTGAGTTTCCCCCAGGTTTCGGGGCCGTGCCACGCACCGGGCACGAAGACGAGGGACGGTTTGCTGCTTGGCATGGTTGAAATGAAGCGCGAACTGTGAGAATTCAGCAGCCAAGGTTGTCGGTTCTTGAGAGAACAGAACACCGAGTAGGTAGAAGGTAGTTTAGAACGGCAAGGCAAGAATCGGCCAGACATGAACATTATCCTGCAAGAGAGTGTATAGCAAGTGAAGGACTGAGTAGCTAGATTTCCACTTTGCAGCCTCCGTTTATATAGGAAGCTCCTCCCACTAATGAGCTCTCCGGTGCATCTCTGTTACAACGTCCGAATATGGCTATTGGAACTCGAAGGACAGGGACCCACCTTGTACTTTCCTAGAAGGGAACAGGAAAGATTTCTTCCAATGGTGGCGCAGAGAAACCAACCAATCGGAAGACATGATGAGAGAGAGACAGACACATTCCAAGGCGGTGGCTCGGATGGGCGACGGTAAGCACTCGTTATTTTACGCCAGTGAATAGCACGACGGCGAGGAAGACTGACTTCAGTGCACGGCTTGACCTGCGTCAATTTTGTGTGGCTTATTTTCAAAACAAGGAGCTAAGATATTGTATCAGAGTCAGTCTGGTCGCGTCAATCATCAAGCTGGCACTAGGTGTGACCATGTGTCCATGCCGTCGCTGTAGTCGCTCAATTGGTGCAAATGCCGTGCCTTTGTCCATCCTTTCTTCCCTTCCAGCACACCCCTATGAATTCTTCCCAAACATGAAATTCGAACATCCGCAAATCAATTCTTCACAAGCCAACCAAAATTCATATCCTTCTTGGCCCCCAAAACACCTCTGTTCGTCGTATGTCTGCGTTCACCACCCTCTAAAACCACAAGCCCCTCAGGCCCGAAACATTTTAACAACTTGCTTGACAGATTTTCTGCAGATAGGGCACAGCTCGCATTGTTTGGCGCACTCCACACAAGCGCAAACGTGTCCGCAGTCGAAAAACAGTGCGTCGATCTCGTTGCCGTAGCAAATCTGGCACAGGTCGGCTTGCTCGTCCGCCACTTGCCAATACGTGGTACCCATCCCCCAACGCTTGCCATTCTCGAACCCACCCACGTATTTGTTGCCCGTTCGCGCCTCTACGAACGTGCCTTGTCCATGCCGTTCATCTTGGCACCATTCTCCCTCGTAAGTGTCTCCATTGCTGTAAGTCATTTTGCCGCCTTTGCCACACTTGACGTCACAGATCAGAGGCCCTTCATACGTGTTGCCAGCAGAGTTAATACTGAAGCACGATGCGCCGTGACAATGCCCGTGGACAAGTGGGCCTTTGTAATAGTCTGTACCAAAGTCGGCCAATTCCATGGGTTCAGTCGTCGTCTTTGAGAGGACCGGATGCCTTCTGTCGACCATGCGGAGATACTTGGACAACTCATGAGGATTTGAGAACTTGCCGTCCTTTGCTAGCTCTTTGGCCTGAGCATCAGAAATGGATTCGTACACCACAATGTCTGAGCCGGTGATGAATCGGGGATCTCGGAACGTCTCATCAGGTCCCACAACACATCCATTGACCGTGGACTGACGACGCCAAACCACGAATTTCTTGTCCGCATCGTACCCGAGACGCTTCTGCATGAATTCTCTCACGTTGTCGTCTGTCTTGGCGAAAAAGGTGCCTTCAACTCGAAACGTTTGCCTCTCGACGTCAAAGACTTGAATGAAGCCGTAGACATTGTCAACCGGTCGGTCTTCCTTCTCCGGAGGGGGTGATGAAGTGTGTGAAGACGAGTCCCGGTATTGTGAGCCCGAGGCATCCGTTGAAGTAGAGCCAGAGTTCATCTCAAAGTCCATGATTTCGGCATTCTCGGCAATAATCTGAGCAATCAGGAGGTCTTCTCTTGGTCCCTCTGCAGGCACAAAAATATCTCCAGGATGGACCTCGTCGTTGCCAGTCATGGCCACCACGTTCTCATGTGCCGCAGCATCAATCAGATGACCGTGAGGCACGTCTGCCGACGGGTTTTCTTCGGTAGCAGGCGCTGGTTCTTCGAGCTGCATTGGCGTGTCTGGATCGGCAACCTCTACGAGGACCGCAGAAGATTGCTGTGCATTATCCGAGGCACGTTCAATGTCTCCGTCAACAGCTGCCTGGACCGATGCTTGCTCAGCATCTGGTGCAGCTTCTTGGCCTTCAGATTGACTGCTTGCACTTTCCGATAGAGACGTTTCGCTCCTGGACTGCGCACGCTCCACGACCACCTCGACATCCGCGGTGTCCGGCTCGCCGAATAAGTCAAGCTCGTCCTTGCCTTTGAGAACTGACATCCACAGACACAGGGGTCGACTGGTAGAGCCACTGTTGCTGCCGAGACAGTCCTTGAGATTTACTCCAGTCATATGTGCGGTAGCGTAATTGCCAGTACCACTATAGCCCATAAGGAAGAGCCGGATCATTTTAGAGTTTTCAAGCCCAAGCTGCTCAGCCAATTTTTGTCTGACGTCCTTGTAAGTTGACGCTTTGGAGAAGGTCATCAGATAGTAAAGTCCTTTATGTTCCGATTGTTGCATAATGTTGAACATATCGAGAAATCCTTCTCGTGCAATGACGCCCTCATCCGAATAGACTTCAATGTTGACCTCTTCTGATTCTTTGCTGGGGGTGTCGTCTGCCACATTGTCAGGCGAATCGTGGTATGATGACTCTAAGTGAGGTAGCAGCCACTTGGGCATTTTGTATGGCTCGAGACTTCCAGGTAAATACTCGCCAATACAAGCTGTCTTGATGTACATTGCCATGTAAGCCGTTGATCTCGTCGAGGTGAAGTCTTTCAAAGCCTGGCCTTCGAGACCCTGGAAAGCGACAAGACCCTTTCGACTGAATGAGAAAACCTGGTTTCCATCTCCATCCTCGAAGGCGAGCCACATTGTGTTTGGTCCATTCGGTCGCAACATGGAGTAGAACTTGCCCGAGTTTCTGGCGCCGGTATGAATTACGAAGCCATACAAAGTGTACTTGGCCTGGGCTTCATCAGTGGTGAACTCTGATACATCGAGCGCCTCGTTCAGGATGACCCGATCATGCAGCAGCTTCCATTCCCGAGTCTTGGTGTCAAACTTGTCCCGAGCCAGCATCAGAGGCAGAAAATTGGGCAGGGATCCTTTGAAGTTCTTTTCGCGGAGAACACGACTGAGGGTTTGCTGAACATCGAGAACATTCTCGACCGGAAGTGGAGGGAGAGTCATCGGGCCACTGTCAGTGTCAAAGATGGCGCTGATCCTTCGCAAGGATTCGTCATCGCCTTCCAACTCTAATTCGATGGTTCTGCGAAACGCTTCCCAAAATGTCTTGACGTCTGTGCACTCCTCTCCCAGGTCTTTCATTGCTTGGATAGCGGGATACACGTCCACGTAATTCTCGCGTTCTTTTCTCAAAGTCCGCATTAGGAAAAGGATCATCTGAAGCTGAGCGATGAATGGTCTTGGCCTGACTTGGGAGTTAAACCGCCACCGTCCGGTGTCGACTTCCTGCAACAACTTTCGGAAAGGGGCCAAAAGCAACCACGCCGTCATTCCAGCGACGGCAGGACTGTGGTAGAGAGGTGGAGTTCCCATGGGAAAATACCCAGCAAGTGATCTCGAGTCCCACTGGGGTTCACCATCCGAATTACGCCACCACAGAGCCTTCGTCGGGTCATGGAAGATGCGGATGTACGCATCAATAGCAATTGTATCATTCTGGAGTAGAGGAGCCCTTTGCAAATGTTGTCGAATGTGCGTATCTCTCCATTGTGCAACAACATTGGACCAGCCCCAATCGTCAGTGTGCTTCGAGAATTGATGTTCGCTTGAGGTGAAGGCACAGGTCCGAGGCTCCGCAGGATTGTAGATCACGACTCCAAGCTGCGCAGAAATTCGCCAGTCCTCTTCCGGCTCTTGAACCTTCTGAACTTCCTGTATCTGACTCGACGGCACCTGTTCCGAGGTTTCAGCATTGTCTTGTTTCTGGGAGGACGTGGATGTGGAAGATGAAGCAGACGAAGAGCGTTCCTCTCGGTTCGCAGGCGGTTCTACCCGGGTTGGTACGGCTCCGGGACCGAAATTCGCATCGGGAGGGCCTTGGAAGAAGGAGAAGGTGCTGTTGGAGCACTCGCGATCTGTTTTAGGAGGCTTTTTGCTGCACCTGATGTAAGCGCTGTAGGAGGAGACTCGATTCCCGCGAGGGTAAAACTTGATCTGCCAGTAGGTACCATCGACGTATGCCGGTGGAGAGACCATGACTCTAGCATGGTTTGGCTTATCTTTGGTTCCTCTAACACCTTGAATGACCCAACTTAAACGTAATTTCTTGATGGGGCGCATGTCTGGGTCGTCCACATCGGAGTAGATGCGCTTCTCTACGCCGGCGACGTCCAGAGCATTCATCTCCGATCCCCTCTTTTCGCGCAATTTCAACTCTTCCTCTTCCTCGGGGCTTGGTTTTGACAGATCTTCTTGGAACAGAACCCATTCTGGGACTTCGGGACGGGGATCAGGCGGAGGGGGTAATTGCTCTGGGGTTTCGCTCGGGATCTCTGCTGCTGCCGGAGTCGTCGGTGCTGCAGGGACGCTTTCGTCTTCAGTGGCCGTACTGCTCTCCTGCTGTGGCTCTGACTGAGGCTCTGCTCCATCGCCGCGTGCCGGGATCGGTTCGGGTGTCAGGCCTGGCTGTGACGGCTGCTCCGCAGGAGCATCGTCGACCATGGGAGTATCAGCCGTTGTCGGAACAGAGGGTGGAGGCTCTACGTCGGGCTGTATATCTGTTGGTGGGACGGGTTCGTGTGAGGTAGGCTCGGGCATAGTATTAGCTTGGGCGATGTTCTCGTGGCTAGATTCTGGAGTGAAAGGCGAGGACAACGTGTGTGGCGGAGGAGGGGAGTGCTGGACCAGCACCGAAGCTGAGTTTTGGGAGCTGGACATGATGTTTGACGGTAGCTACAGTAAGAAACGAGGAAGGGGAGCGGTGAATGGTAAGTGATATATTGGTGGGAGTCTCCAGTCAATGGCTTTATTTACAAAGCGTTCAAAGGATGACTACATCGCTCAAGCCAAGTGACAGGACGAGGGATTGGTGAGTCAAGAGTTGAGAAGAGTAGAGCGAGTGAGAGCAAGTGAGTAATATGAGCTGTGCGAGAGAAAAACCACGAGCAGAAGTATGAAGCACAGCCTGCAAACTAGTAGCCTTGTGCTTGTGTGCCTTTTTACAAACCGGTCACTGGTTGTAGGCAGCACAGGCAGCGGCTTTCAATGTGATAGGCTTGAACGGGGGGTCCATTGAGAGGAGAAAGGCCCGCGAACGCTCGTTTAGGCTTAAGCTGCCGCCCAGCATATCCTTCTCCCCCCACGCTGTGGGCCACTGCCAGTCTGCCACTGACATTATCTAGGTGCTAGATAGTACGAGTAGCTAGGCTGGGCCCAAAGATCTTTGGAGAGTCCACCAGCCAGCCTTAGTCCATCTGACATTTGCCTCAACATTTACGACTCATGCTCATGCCACTGCCGTTGAGAGGCCACACACACCTGTTCAATCACCAGCACCAGTGGCACTGACAGCAGGATCTGCCGAGAACAAGGTCAAATGCCAGTGAGCATCGAGACTGATACACTGGTCCACCGCAACTGGAGCAACTGGAGCATTTGAAGACCCTTTGGCTTTCAGCCTCACTCCTTGGACCCAGTCAACGCCCAGGCAGCGAGCGCTGTGGCCTAACGATACCGGTGTGGCGATTCCAGTTTAGACACGTCAACGGTGTCCCTCGTCCCCCGCATTTTCAAGCCCGTCATGGCTTACGAGTAGTAGCCTAGGCTACCACTACCACCCGTCTCTGCCACCGCCACTGCAAGCTCCAGCCAGAGCTCCTCTAGCCGTCCATCGCCGACCAGGACACCTGCTGTATCACATGGCGCACAACCGTTCATATATTTTACTGTACCTCTTTTCCGCCACCAGGGTAATGGAGATGCATTCGTCAATTGGCTCTACGAGCTGCGTCAGGCACAAACTGCTCTTGATCCTCCTTCTGCGTGGTTTAAACACGTCTCAAACGAAGTCCTGTGCGCTGTCCTTTTGCGATGGTCTCGTCGACTTCCGACAAACTGGACCCCCTGCTTTGTATGTGCCGTATTCTCCCTATTGATGTTGATGCAATTTCGGTCATCGTGCATGATCAATATCTTTACGGTTGCCAGTCACTGAAGTGCCAGTATCATAATGTCAGGATGCCTACCGATTTTGGTAGGTCTAGAGGTACGTACTCAATCTTGACCCCAAGATCACCGAGATTCTTCAGGTAGACAAAGATGCTTCCCAGCTACTTGTGCCTGAGTTTCCTCCGAGGCCGGACGATCTCGCATAGCCATCACCGCGTCAAGCATGACACCTGCTTGTTAGGAAATACGCACTCTGAAACGTCGGCCTGACTGGAGCCAATAAGAGCACAGCTCTTGCGAGCATACCAATCAAAGCTGTCCATCAGACTCCACACGTCGACGACCTAACACCACGAGCTCACCTCCTAGATCGATATAGCCTACCTTTTCTTTGCTGATGGGTTTCAATAAAAAGGTACTGCAGCCTATCAAGGAGAGAGACACCCGCTCCATGAAAGCTAGAGCGTCTAAAGCTTCTCATTTTACCAGGAACCTAGAACGAAACCGATTCCGCTGCTCGGGATCATGCTCTTAGTGCTTTTTTGTTCGCTCTGTGAGCGTATTTGACCCTCAAAAAGTAGGCAATGGAGCTTTTATGCAACTTTCGGCATTAAGAGGTCCATGAAGGTTTGCTGGATGTGACCATAGAAGCGTGGTATAAGAAGGTAACCGGACCTCGTCCTACCTTGATCGTGTTCACCACCAGTCTTCCTCCTTCTATCAAAGCAGGTTTTCGTTTCTTACCGTTCAGTTTCTATCTTAACGTCTTCATCTTTGCTCTTTCCCGAAAATGGCTCCAACTCCAACTCACTCTGACTTTGGCGCCGAGACTGAAGGGCTTGCCGTGGCGGCTGCCTTCTCTTCCTCCATCAGAGATCGGACGATTCTCATCACAGGCGTCAACAAGAAAGGCATTGGCTACTCTACGGCCGAGTCACTTGCCTCTCAGTCCCCTAAGACGCTTATTCTTGCGGGCCGCTCGACTGAGAAGCTTCAAGAATGCATCGATGCTTTGAAATCCACCTACCCAAATGTCGGGTATCGTCCTTTGAAGGTCGACTTGTCCTCGCAAAAGTCCGTCCGTGAGGCTGCCAAAGAAGTCCTCGCATGGGACGACGTGTCCACCATTGACATCTTGATCAACAACGCCGGAATAATGAACATCCAGACCCGCACCATCACTGAGGACGGTGTCGAACTGACCATGGCCACCAACCACGTCGGGCACTTCCTACTCACCAACCTGCTCCTGCCCAAACTTATCGCCGCAGCCAAAGCCGCCCTAAAAAAGGGCTCCGTGCGAATCATCAACCTTGCCAGTATGGGCGTCTTCGTTGGCGGCGTGCGTTTCTCAGACCCGCTGTACGAGAAGCCAGCCTCGGCCATGCCCAAGCCGGACGAATACCCCAACATCGCGATGATGCAGGCGTACGACCTGAAAGTCGACGACAACACGACCTACTTCCCCACCATCGCGTACGGCGCGTCCAAGACCGCCGCCGTGCTCTTCAGCGTTGGTCTCAACCAGGCCCTGTACGACAAGTACGGTATCCTCAGCTTCGGCGTCAACCCAGGCGAGATCAAGACCGAGCTGTCGCGAAACACCGAACCCACCATGTTGGCGACTATGCTCTCCAAGGCCGAAGCTCGCGGCATGAAGTGGAAGTCGCAGCAGGAAGGCTGTAGCACCACCCTGGTGACGGCCACGGATGACGCCTTGACCCTCCCGGACGAGGATGGCACCGGCGCCTTCTGGACCGACTGCAAGCCCAAGGCCGCGCCTGGGTATGCTACAAAGAAGGAGTTGGCGAAGAAACTGTGGGAAGCCTCTGAAGAATGGACGGGCGAGAAATTTTCGTGGTGAAACGGGATAAATAGGAACCCAAGCAAATAGTGTTACAGAGCCAGAAGAGCTCTTCTATCTCTACTCAAATTAAATAAATAACGCTCGCGGGTATCTCGGCCTTGCGACTTCCCATTCTTCCCAAAAACAGCCCCGAGAAAAGTTGTGCATACAGGAGGGGTTATCAAATCAATAAAGCACAAATTGCCAACATCGTTTGTTGACATCGAAGAAGACCGCACCCGCAGACTCAGTCATACATGCTCCTCATCTTCGTCGTCTTCCTCATCTCCACTCTCCTCCTCCGAGTCATCTTCCTCCTCTTCTGAATCTTCGTCGTCGTTATCCTCGACATCGTCATCGCCCCATCCCTCATCCTCGTCTCTGCTTCTCTCAAAGGGGTCAAAATCGACCGCGTCGACATCCACGTTCCCCCACTTTTCCCATTGTTCCATCAGTGTCTCCGGAAGCCCAGCTATTTCTGTTCCCAGGTCGTTGAACCTGAGGATGGTGTTGCTGGTCTTGAGATATGCAGCCTTGAACTTGCACCACAGGTCGGCGTCGAGACGAGGATGGGGGAAGTACGGATCATTGCCGGTGACGGCAACGAGGTACTTGTTGACGGCCTGTGACGCAGACTCTTTTGTAGAGAGATCGACTGCTGAACACTTGTCGTAGTCGAGCATCCACATCTGGGTTTCTCGCTGTGTGAAGTCGTCCATCGTCGATGTTGGAGGAGGGCGTGAGGCGTGACCTGGGAACGTGCTGCGAAACGTCGCGGATGCAGAACTGCCTATGACAAATTCCGTGTCCGCAGCATCGATATGGGCTTCCCAATGTAAGATTGCAAGTCCCATTGCCATCTCTTCCGCGTAGGCGCCGACGTCTAGACCGATCGCTTTGGCTTGGTCGAGGTAGAGGGGGAAATTTCTTAGCGTGTCAGTAGCATCGTAGGGCTTGGTCGAAGGATTGTTCTTGCCAAAGTACACTCGGACCAGGCAGTCTTTGTTCTCGGGGTTGCTCAGCACAACACGCTGGGTCTTGTTGTCGTCTTGATAGAATTGTCGAACGAGGGCTTCTCGAGAGAGTTCGGGTACGGGCAGAATACGATCGATGTGGAAGATGGCTGCTTTGGACTGGTCTGCGGCTGGGAACCGCGTGATGTTGGCGTCCCAGAAGTCTGTCGAGTCTGGGCCATTAAAAAAGCGCGCTCCAGGTACGCGAGGAACACGGCGTTTGGGGAAGACATTTTTGAGGACGCCGGCCCAGGTCAGATAGGAGTTGTAGGCATAGTTTGTCAAATTGAAGTCATTCCAGATCGACTCGGTCTTTGCACCCTTCTTGATGGCCAAGTCGGTCCTGGGAATCTCAAAGATGCTACCACAGCTACCACGTCCGATGTCACGTAGCTGTTGTTGGCCAAGAGGTAAAAATCGAACATTGTTCATGCGCTCGGCGAAGCCGGAGGTGCTGGAGTTCACTATGCCTGCGGACAGTGAACGTTTGAGGATGTCTTTGGCCGTCTCAAAGTCAAGTAGGCTTTTCAAAGCAAGGGAGGAAGCTGAGCCTTGAGGGCGTGTGGTGGATGTGCTTTCTTTAGACATGGTGGCTTTGAACAATAAGAGAGTTAGAATATCGACCGCGTCGACTGCAAAACTAAGGTAAGAGTGAGCGAAGAAAGATGAAGCGCTGTGCGAGTGACAAGAGGTCTCTTGTAACAATCTCGAAAGTGTGACTCAATACCGAATAGCGTTCAAGTGGAAGGTTTCCCAGTCTCCTCGAAGTTGAGGACTCCTGGTGAGGACTGTCAAATCGTTTCCTAAGTAATTGTTGATCGTTGGTTGTTGGTCACGGTGAGTGAATACAAACCCCCAAAGTCGATCCGGAAACGGCCTTGAGTCGAGTTCTTGACTGGTTGAATTCACTCGCGGTGTCCTAAAGCGGTCGTTAAAACTTTAACTCTGATCTATATCTTGGTCCCAGTGGGAAAGCCCACTCCTAGCCCTCACTCGACTATGGACATGATGGCCCAATCATCCCCGGCAAGGTATTGTAGTCCGCTCCGGAATCCACCACATCGGAGAACCGTCAAACTGTGAAAGAATTTAATACTACCTGGATTGAACGGTCTACAATCCACAAGATCTCCATGGCGAGGAACAAGCCATCATTAAACGCGAGGAATAATGCCTCAGCTTGGTGTCGCTCGTAGACTCTGTCAGTCTCGGGGTCTTCACCTGACGCATTCATTTCCAGGCGGGTGGTTAGGTGAATCGAAGGACGTCGTCTTCAAAGAGGACGGCTGAATTTGAGAGAGAGGGCATCACCAGCAGTATCTAGCTCGATGGTGATGGGGAGAACCTGGCTTCTAAGAGTTATGATTTTGAGGGTGAAAACGAGGAGCACGTCACTACCACCAGGGTATGCACCGCTCGACAAGACCTTGATCGACATTTGACATGTCCGTAACCTCACCACTAGGTCCGCACGCGTGATTCATTCACCGCGTCCCCAGATCTTGGCTGTGCCGTCTCCTTTCAATTGGTACAACCATTCTGCATCAGGCACATCCCCCATACCTCCCATATGGGCACTCCCTGTGTCTTTGATTTCATCTTTCTCACCAGCTCCAACACAGCCCCCACGACTTACTCTAATCACGCCCGACACGTCCTTCGCGCTCCCGGTATCCAGTGCTCTCAGCTGGAAAATCCAAGAGCTCTGGTGCGCCAAGGACGTCAGGAAATGAGCATGGTTTTGCTCCAAGGGCGTCCCACTGTCGCGGTTCGTAGATGTAGCCGTTTGCATGAGCGGGACGTCCACATTGCAAGTGAGCACTAGAGCGTGAGACTTCGCACGGAGTGCTGAGAGGAATGATTGAACAGCTACAGTCGAGAGAGAAGGTTGGCAGGCGAGGAGAAAATCGAGGCCGTCAAAAAGAACAAGAGGCTTTGTAGTGTCCACACTCGCGGGAGTGGACGCCGGAAGGTGTACTCTGGACGGTGCAATACCCGAAGCCAGATTTTGCTTCGATGTAGACGGAGATATGCTCTCCAAAGCAGATCTGACACCATGGCGCAAATCGTCCAGGGTCAAGCCCCCGAGCTTTGTGGTTAAGATACTAGAGATTTCTCCGGTGCCTGCTGGTGAAGCTCCATAAACAAGCCCATCAACATAGGCGATCGCATTACTGTGTAAAAGGGCGCTAATGTCGAGTCCCTAGCCAAAATGTGAGTCTTTGGGCTGGTAATATGGCTTGAAAGGCAATGTTGTGTAGATGTCGAGATGGGAAAAGAGTTCGCCGTCCGAAACACGGAACCATCCACGTTGGGGGCCAAAAAAGCACTGAACCCTAGTTGTTGCAGAGAACGTACCATTTTCTTTCCCATCTCGATCCATAGACTCAACGGCCGAAGAAAGCTCACAAATAGAACCGGCATACTACCCGTGCTTCCTTGTTGTCGTGTCGCAAGAAGGTCTCTCGTCTCGACTTCATCTCCAACGCCGTAGAGCGCTCCATAGAGCAGTCTCAGACACAGCCATGGCGAAGGTGCGCCGAGCACCGAGGTGATAAGGGTCTGGCTGTGCGCTGGATTAAGGCATGATTCGAGGTAAGAGGCCAGTGGAGGAGGAATGGCTGATGGCATGGTGTGTCGGAAATTTTCATGTGACTATAATAGTATAGCGGATATTTCAGAGTTACAAGTTGTTAAATCACGAGGTAGAACGAGGCAATTGGTGCGTCACTCTGGCGCTCCGAACTATCCGTCATCTGTCTTAATGGAACAAGGTTACGAAGGGCCAACGAGAGAGACAATTTGGAGCGAATTTGATTTTCATTTTCAAGGTTTTCGCAAACGGAAGTTTTTGTTGGCCAAGAGAGCCTGCCATGCCATTTGAGCTGCGAGTGCCACAGAAAGAGCTCGACGGATCTGTAGCCGTGTGTCCTCCTTGCACCGAATCTGCTTCCATGACGGCCACTAGAAAGAGCAACGGTGACTATGCCTCATCCCTTTACCCGTGGAGATTGTCTCTATTCACCAGTTAGGTGCCACCACCGCACAAGCCCGTGCGATCTTCAAATCTCGTTGGCACTCTCTCCTCTCTCCCCTTACGCCGAAGAGTCCATGCTGGTGTGTGCTGATTTCGAATCATCATCGTTCACCTTATTGTATCATGCCGTGCTTATGAACTGGAGGGTCCCCGTGCTCCCTTGGGCGCGCCATTTTGGAATTTGTTGCTCGCTCTCCTGTATTTCCAGACTTGGTCAGCCTGCATTCATTTCAATTTTTTCTTTCGAGTAGACATAGGCTCATCAAGTAGAATCGTTCCTGTGTATTCCATCATATAGGCTGAATGAGTGCTGCACTTCAACCCGAGGTGTTCACCAGGGTCCTTGCGTCCAGACTCGTGAATGTGAATCGGTGTGATTTCCGTCGAAAGCAAAGGTCCCAAAGTGTGCGCAACCAGATTAACGAGGTCGGTGGCAGGCGTTTTCCTTACCTCGCAACTAACTTCAAACTCCTCATGCGGCCAGTGCCAGTGGTCTTGCGTCTCTTGGCCTTTTCACTCCATTCGTATTTGCGGATCTTAGCAGCAGGATACTATCGGCGAGTATGTCAGTCTCCTCCTGTTGAATAAGCAATCGACAGGTTCTCAGAACGGCGAGATTTCGCAACAGCAGGGATTAAAAACCGCTGGATAAGCGGACTAATACGGTGGAAAGGATTGCGACGTACTCCGCAGTTCGCGCAGGTGTGTTTTTGGATGTGTAGGCTTCGACGACCGCATCTTCGACACAGAGTGTGTGTCTTGTTGTGTCCTGTCCCAGATTGTCAGAAATCGCTGCTGGCTTAAGAATTTTCAATTCGAATCTAGGGTCGTCCCTCACTCTTTCCGAACGAGCTCGTTCCCTTCGTCATCTTGGCAAATTGTACGCGGAGACGTTCTGTAGAATGTCAGTGAGACGTCGGTAGTCAAGGTGGAGGATCGATGGCCGTACAGGAATTTTGCGTGTGGTAGAGGAGGTCTAAGGCAAGGACCAATCTTCAAACTTGGGATCAGCAGATGCGGTTTGAGGCTGATTGTGCGCTAAATTTGCCAAGACTTATCGCTTAGTCATGGAAATCGCACTGCCAAGAGGTGCGAGAGTGGTGACAATGCTCCACAGTAGGAGGGTCGAGAACAACTTGCAGCAAGGCAGCAAGCAGCTTTTTGGTTTCAAGGGAACTCGGATTTACTATTCCAATTTTCATAAGCTATTTGGAATCAAGCTATTCAAACAATTCGAAATAATCCTGGAGTATTCATCTACCCTTGCCATCCAATGCCACAATGAAGAGACGCCAACCCAGAAATTGTGAAATCAATTTACATAACCGGCCGATTCCATCGTAGAGGCGAACGCTTCAACATCCAGGATGGAACTTGTTTCCCTGAAGGACTTCCTGCACGGAAAGGCGAGGGTGTCATCGCAGGGGTGCTCGAAGAAGTTGGAGCTCCTGTGCCAAAGCTCGTGATCAAACAGCTACAGGCGCTGCTAATCCGCGTACTCTCCGCAGCGCAGCCATTCAGAAATGTAGGCAGAAGCATAGTTCTAGACGCCTTGGTTGTGTAGTTTGCACAGAAGCTTCGCATTGAGACTGAATAACGGGGATCAATCATGTTACGTAAGCAGTTGTCTTGGTTGCATGTCATTTTCGACGAGCTCGATCCAGAGAGAGTGATGGGGTTGACTGCATTTGTGCTAGAGCTGGAAGTGGCCACAGGAATCAAGGGCGGTGTTGTTGACGCTGGTACAGAAGTTGAAATTACCACAGATGAAGTCTGACTGGGCATACTGGTGCCAGCCGCTCCACCAGCACTTGAAGCGATCATCGAGCCAGTGGTTATGTAGTTGGATCCTGAGCTCGAAGCAGATAGAGAGGTAGTCGAAACGCTGGATGTTGACATTGAGGTGACCGGATTTGAAGTGGTGGCGGCGGCGCCAGTCCTACTGAAAATTGAGCTTGACGTGCTCGGATTTGACATTGATGGACTCGCAGTACTAGACGATGCTGTCGAGCCTGTCATTGTTGAACTTGAGGAAATGGAGCAAGTCGAAGTCGCGCTGGCCATTATCGTAGACACAGACCCGGCATTGGAAGAGGTCGTGCTGGTTGATGTCGAGGAGCCCGACATTGAGCTTCCAGATTGAGCTGTGGAAGAATTGGGTACGGTAGTGTAGGACCCTGTGGAGGATAGTGATTGGCTCATGGACGCTGTTGGTGACATGGAGGACGAGTTTATGGATGTTGAGTCCGATGCACCGGAGGTTGTTGAAGTCATCGACGCTGTGTTCTGACCAGGCAGGTTCACAGTCTGCCCAATTTGCAGTTGGTCCCAATCAATGCCAGGATTGGCAGCATTGAGATCATCCCAAGAACACCCGACTTTCTCTGCGATTTTCCAGCCGTAATCACCTGCTGCTAGAGTATAAACTTGCACTGAAGCAGATGTAGTAGATGTGCTACTTCCCACGCTTGAGCTGGGGGACATCGTTGAATTCAAACCTGTGGCAGTGGAGGTGGAAGTTGTGACCGCCGAAGTTGATATCGAAGTCAACGCACTGATTGTCCTGGGAGGGCTCGGTGAGTTGCTCGTTAAAAATGATGCAGCAGAAGAGCTTAGCGAAAGTGGAGAGCTCGATCCTCCACTGAACGAAGTATTTGTGCTTAATGATGTGCCCGTGGAAGATGCTGTGCTTGAGTACGAGGACGAAGCAGAGGATGAAGCCATGATTGTACTGGATGAGTTTAACGTCGAGGATGGATATGTGGTTGATGTGGTCGGTGTCTGAGTCGAGGTGGATGCTGACATGGTAGAGCTCCCGCTATTCGTCCAGACCGTTGGGCCAGAAGAAGAAGCGGCAGGGGATGTCGGAGGCATTGGTGAGATCGTTCCGGACGTTGACAGTGGGGAAGTCGTCGTCGAAGAGCTTGGGCAAGTGCCGCCAGGCACCTTCAACGTCTGTCCCACTAGCAACTGATCCCAATCTACGCCAGGATTGGCGGCCTTGAGAGTGTCAAAATTGACGGTCAAGTTACTCGCGATTTTGGAGCCATCATCTCCCGGAACAACGGTGTATGTGCAAGGAAGTGTGACGGAAGTATTCGAGCACTGCACAGACTTGTAGGTCCCATCGAATGGGTAAGGATAGGCCCAACTGTTGCAGGTATTGTTCGTCGTGATTTTGACGGACTTGACGTATGCCGAAAATGGAGCAGCCGAGAAATTAGTGTAACCGCCGCCCCAGCTGACCGTACCCCCTGGAGTACTGGGATCTCCAGAGCACCATAGGCCCAAATGCAGCCGGGATGGTGTTTGCGGGTACTGGTATGACCCAGTAGTGGCGCCGTTGTTGGTCAAAGTTCTCACAGCAACGCCGTCGATGTACCAAGTTAAATGATCAGGCTGCCAGTCCAAGGCATATGTATGAAATGTGTCCTCGGGCGAGCTCACAGGCGGCTGAGTGCCTCTGTCGGACCATCCAACAACTCCTTTACCAAAATAATTGGTCTGGACGGCACCACTTGACTTTGCAAAGTTGTTCCCCGACCATTCCCAATCTATCTCATCAAGATCATCGGACATCATGACGGCACCTGTGATGATACCAGCGCCCGGGGCGGCCTTGACAACGACTTCGAACCGACCAAAGAGAACATAGAACCGGCTCCAGATGTAAGGCGCGTCGAAACGCTTGGCAAACGTGAAATTGGCACCGTTTGGAGAGGCATAATTGACAGTTGCGTAGTCAGCAAGGATCCAGTCCCCAGGAGTTATGGTCTGTGCGGTAAAATCCATGAAATAGGAGGTCGTCGACAACCCCGGGATTGGGGGACACGCTGCCGTTACTACTCAAGTCAGTAAGAGGGATCCTTATTTGAGAGAGAATTCTCACCATTTAGGGGGTTACATGTTGGAGCACTTGCAGTGACCAGCCCGAGCAAGGCGGCAACAACTTTCAGAGCTGCAGGAACGCGACGCAAGAGAGCCATACTTGAGATATCAAAACAGCGATTGAAGAGCTCGCGGATCGAGATTAACAGTAAAGTTGTTTTTCAAGATGCTAGAATGATAGAATACGGGAGATATTTGCAGTGCGGTAGACAAGGAACTTCACACACAACCTACGTGCGCATCTGTGATTGAAACGACGTCGACAAAGAAAATACAACAAAGCAGTCCGGTTGCGCCCAGCGGGCTATCAGCTATTTCAAGCGCACCAGCCTCGAAATCGCATGAGGCAATCATTTTGTTCATTGTTTTTATGTATATGGTAGGCACGGCGAGTTGATTCATTCCGCCGAGGAGCCGCAGGGTTGACAGTGAGAGAGCCAGATCAAGACCCTCGTCTCAAGCCGGACATGAGGGGCATGTCGACAAGAACTTGAGGACAGTATTTGCTCAAATTTATACATCTCAATACAAACAAATTGTGAAGCGGCCCATCGGAGAAAGTACCAAGGTGCTACACAAGTGTTGAAGGACGAGCAACGTCCTGGTAAATTGAAAGATGAAGTTCGGAGAAGTTTTACTAGTTCGGCAAAGCATTCCGACTTGGCAGTATACTGGATTGCTATAGGATGCCGGCATTCCGAATCCGCCATACTTTCCATCCTGGAACAGGGCAGTGGAGTCTGAAAGCCCAGAACTTCCGAAACTCTCTCCCAACTTTCACCGAATCCTCCCCGACTTCCTCATCATCTCGAGAAGAAAAAAGTACATATGATGAACTTGAAGCCAGCGCAGTCTTTCGAGTCTAACCAATCGGACATGACAGTTATCACCTCAAGAAACAATAAGGCAGGTCGCTGCGGCGATGGCATCCACCAGGTAGCCTGTTGTCGGTACGACACCTATGCAGCTGCCTGGAGAGCAAGATAGTTCTGTTCTATACACGATTTTTGTGGCTGTGCTGGCTGATCGTGAGCAAGGTGTTGGCGTATCTGCACAAATTTCGATGATCTGAACGCGATACTCGGTGAAAGGCATGACTGTAGTGAATGTACGTTGGCCAGCGTCAAAGGTGAACGCCCCTGTTGTAGTGCTGCTTGGAATATAGGTTGCCCCAGACGTGGTCGTGGCCGGTCTGGAGCCACCGTCACTGATATTGACAGATGAAGCACTTGTTGTCTGGGAAACCTGCGAACCGTTGCCACCTGGGGTTCCCGGGCTAGACGATGTACTACCCGGCAGACATATCTGCCCTGGGAGGCACGAAGTGATGGTAATTGTGCTAGTCGAGGTTGTAGTCGTCGTGAATATTCCGTACGAAGTGGTTACTGAGACAGAACTGGGCTCCAACACCGGCATGCTCGTCGTGGGAATATCGACAGATGTGGTTGTCTGGCTGGGTACCGGGTCCGATTTTGGTGGCTGGGTTGGTGCTCCCGAGAATGACGGCTCGGCTTGTGGCTGCACCAACATGAGTATCAAGCTGCTCGGCCTGAAGATAGAGCACGAAAACCTACAGTAGCAAAAATTTCTCCATCTGGTCCCAATATCAAAAGTGCCGAGTTCACAGCGCCTGATTATCCGTCAGATTCAATTTCATGTGCGTCTGCTCACGGCAGATATGCAGGGTCTGGAAATTTTGTTTTGTATCCCTTCTCCTGTCTGTGGAAGTCACACAATCCAATTTCCAGAGCCTTGGAAGACTCACCTCCCTCTTCAGAAGCCAGATATACCTCCGAGACACTGCTGAATTGCGTGCACACCGTATCTGCCGTGCTAAATGAGCCAGAGAATGTAACTGCGACACACGCCCCCGGCGTGTTTGCACGATTGTAATTGACACATTCCGAGATGCATGAACCCAGATCGGTGGTGTCGGTGGTTTGGGCTATAATACTGCCCTCGTAGGAATTCGCGCATTGTAACTGCCAGGTATAGTTACGTGGTGTGACATAGAAGTAGCCATCGTACAAGATGCAATCGGGGACGTTTGTGATCGGAGGAGGCGATTGACGTGCTACCAGCTTCTAAATAGTCAATAAGACATCACGTACGCACGCGTCGGGTAGTTTCGCACCTCTGAATAATACTTCTGGAGAAGTTCACGTCTCGCCGGAGCGTGTAATGCTTTCCCTAAAGCCCGGGGTAGAAGTGTATCGTATCTATCAGTGCCCGGTGTGGCATAAGTGACCGGTGTTGCTGCCAATAGGCTTAAGAAAGTCGCGAAGAGCATCGTGGGGACCATCGGGAACTCGTTTGTGTTGCATCAAGAAGTCGAGGTTGCTCAAGGGGCAGCAAAAGCTAAATGTGTGCAGTGGCACGGACCTGCGTTCGCCATTCAGCATTGGAATGTCAATCATCAACACGCATCATACCTGTTTGTCGGCTCCATTTTGCACATTTCAAAGAGCCCATCCAGCTGATTCAAGTTCGATCATCTGCTGAGATGTGTTTCCAAGTGACTGACAATGGTTGAGCTCTTGTCGAAGCTGGTGACTTGGTTGGAACGAGGCTGCGGTGAGATTGTTTGGTGCAGTACTGTCTCGACGAAGACTGCGAGAATGCTTCGAAGATGTGCGTAAACACATGTACATTCATGTACTGCTTACAATGTACATGCATCCTCTTCTAGCTGAGATGCCAGCCTAGCCAAGACATTGGCTGAGGAAGGGCACCGTGTGGGGTGGCTATCTAGATGTGAAAGAGCAATTTTTGAGTAATATAATTCATAAAAGACAACAAAACTGGACAAGAGATGGAGCAGGACCTTGTCTAGGAAAACCGGCAAGCCAGGTGACAGGTGACACGACCCATTTTCAGCTGGACACGTGGAAACACCCGGTGAAAGGAATACTCCAATTGTTGATCCCCTCGGTTCCTTGCTTCAACGCGGCACACAGCGGGCGGGTTTCCGGAAAGTTGCACCCCAGCTCTAGTTGCCAAGTTGCAAATTTGGGCCGCCCGCTTAAAGATTGTGATTGCTTATTTCAGATCACTGTCGTTCTGTCTCTCCTCAACGAAGATGTGATAATTTGGTGGACCTCGCGAGGGGCGGCACCTATACTTCGGTGGAACCGGCTCTGCCAGAAATGGGAGAGTCCCGGAAGCCAGAAAAGTCTTGCAGGCAGATCTGGCTGCTGCCGAAATTCCGCGACTGGTATATAAAGTATCACCTTGAAGCACCATCACGCCCGGGGCGGCTATCCCAGTATCTCGACACGGCCTTCCTAGCCGTTTCGTTCTGGAATTCGGCGCGTGCTCTGTAGTGATTGAAGACAGCAAACTCGAGTTCAGACATAACATAAGTTTCAGGAGAAGCCCGTATTCGATTCCAAGTTTGGCGGAGGAAATTTTCAAGGATCTGGACAACTTGTTGATCAACTTGGCCTGAACTACTGTTCTGGACAATCTGAAGAGCCTGTCGCACAGTAACCTCAAGTGTTCGAGACATATTCGACTAGCACCTAGAGTGACGGTGTAGTGAAACAAAGCTGGCAGCGTGATGTGCCTGGGACGGGAATCTTGAGCAACCGGGCGTTGAGACAGTCGCGTACAGAGCCAGCACTAGGCTTGTCTTCTGAGCTGAGTCAGAGCCTTGTAGAGCCGCTTGAGGAAAATACATGGAAAAGGCGCGACAAGAGATATTTGAGGTGCCACGCTGGATACTTCGTTAGAGCACTCTGCTGGAGTAGCGTGACAGCGACCCAAAGGATCTGTGCATCCCACGACAGTAACATGAAAAGGGTGTTTCTTGAGTCAAATGTGTTCGTGAACCCGTGGGACCTGCAGGACCGACTACGCCTCGAACCAGAGAAGCAGTAATAAGTATACATGGGCTCGAAGTTCCCAAAACGCTCTCTCGCTTCACCCCACTTTGCTAATTATTCCTTAATGGTCGAAAATGGATGGCGGAGAGAAAGAATTCCCATCATTGGACTATACATCAAAGCGTGCTCACGCCAGAGGCACCACTCTGTGAGCCATGATGGAGTAGTGACAGGCGGCCGAAAGCCGAACTGGCGAGGTCACCTTCAATTTTGGGTTGCGTTGTGTCTGAAATCCAATTAAGCTTCTAGGTTCCGGCTGGGAAACATGACTCGGAGCTGGGTGCTGAGCGTGTCCGGAAGGACGGGCAGTGAGATAAAACGACATGCCATGAACTGGCGGAGACAAGCTGCTAGGTGCGGATGTCGAAGTTTCGTAGCAAGGAGGGAAGCTACAGTTTGATTGACTCACGCACGCCACAGCGCCAGACTGCTGAGTGTAGGGCAACGATCCACACAAAAGCACCAGAATTGAGTTTCGAGAGCTTTATTCTTATTAGAGCAAAGTTTGTCAAGGACATTGGCAGCCTGCTTCTGAGGGTGCCCGTATCAGTAGTAAAGGTCCAAGGATGAGACGCCCCACGTTGGCCGGGGACGGTATCTAGCAGAGCAGCCCGCCGGTTCCTAGTCGACCATCAACCTTATTTTATGCCTCAGGGTCAGGCGCTGACGCAGAGAGGCCCGCCTAAAATGGTGGTTGTGCACAAAGACACTGGCCATGCCAGACTTTGTGTTATCTTTTTGGAGGCTAGAATGGCTCAAAGCTAGGGTGTTGGGTTAGGAGAGGTCTCTAGAGCTCCTGCACCTGTAATTGACTCGTTGCCGTGAAAACAACATTGAGATTCAGTATCCAAGCCCGGAATCTGACAATGAGCTAATGCACGCAGCTGCTTTCGGGTATGCGAACGTTCCGATAGTGAAACTGAGGCACCTCACATGTGCCACTGGTTCAAGTAGGGGTATACTTTTATGTCGGCCATTAATCGGCTTTCGCTCGCTGTGAAGTCCTGTCTACACTCGAGGAATGCTGAGACGGAAAATACACAAAAGCATAACAAATATTTGTATATAAACGATAGTCGATCCAAGTGACATGATAACTGTCAAACCATGGCAGGGGCGGGCCGCCTCCCCCGAGGCGTCGAGCCAGAACGCAAGCAAGACCTTCAAGACCTCTAAGACCTCTGGGAGTGAGGCTCGAGAAACTGGCCTTCACACTGGCACTGGCAGGCGCATCAATACGTGCCACTGACGACATGAACGTCGGCCCCACAACCTTGGAAACTGCATGCTAGATAGTAGTCAAAGGAAGCGAGAATGACGCAGAGACGATCCTCGCGGATGAGAGAAGATCTTGTTCTAGAGCTGAGTTGCAAGGATGGTACGGGTTGATTCAGACCAGTTGAGATGTTGCTCGCGCTTACTGGGCCCATTCACCCCTCCGAGGGGACATGTTTTCGCTGAGGAGGTATGAGCTGAGTACCGAATACCCAGAAATTCCGAATGGGAAAAAGGGATTCGGGCTTCAAACTGCCATGTGTCTGAGTAGAGTTTAAAGTTCCTGATCCATGCAAGGTGCTACCAGTAGCACGAGTACCCATACGTACAGTACCCAGGTAGCAAACAGCAGATCTTGCGAGCGGAATTGCAAAGCCGCCATGGGACCCCCTTACCATTCCGGAAACCTGTCATCACGGTGCTTTTAAAAAGCTATAAATCAACAGACCGGTCAATACCACAGCTAGCCAATCGCAAGTATGGCTGGCCAAGGGACGCCTTTGACGTTCCGTACTGTCCCAAAGTGCCGTGTGTGTAATCACGGGGCGGAACCGACGCAGGCATAGGCTGGCATGGCAATGCAGAGAATCCGAGTTCCTGATCCCGGGATAGGCCCGAGAAGGACTGCCTGATTCGAGTCAATGGTCAGCTACTTGAACGCGGGAAAGGGAAGCGGGGCTGCTACGACGGCTAAGTTGACACCTTCGTGTCGAATAAGAGGTTGGTAGACAATGCAAAGGGCTGTACATCAGCCGTTGAACATTTTAGCCTTCAATATGTTTACCCATCCACATTGTGGAGTGAAGGCATGAGGGTGTGTGAGGGCGAGGGCGAGGGCGAGGGCGTCGCGGGCTGTCGGAATGTAGACCCAGAGAGTACTATTGCCACTGCCAGTGGAGAGAACGAGTTGTTTTAGGACGGTCTCCGAGATGGATGATCACAGTTCTGGCCTCAAGTACGAGACAGACTCGGTCGAAGTACCCTAATTAGGACTGAGGTTCGATCGCTTGTCGGTATAGTAATAGGGATTGACTTTTTTTCGATCGTGATCTGTGATATCGGCGATTAAAGGCTTCGAGGCCGAAAGTATCCAAAAAAGTTTTTAGGCATGAACAAGGTTGGAGTACCAGGTAGCTTAAAGATAGCCTAAAATACGATGGATTAGAGCATCCTAGCGAAGCCTAGCAGAGCCTAGAGAAGCCTAACGTCAATAGGGACAAGCTTACCTGCGCACCCTCCAGTTCAGGATTGTCTGATTACAGGCACTATTGGACATTGGACTATTTCCTCTGTCGATTGCAAAACGCGTACTTATCTTGCGCGACACGTAGCCTTGGCAGTATCGACGCCCGCAGCTGAACCAAAGCTCAACCCCACAGACATGCCCTGTTTTCTTGGGCACCCGAGCCGACTTTGCCGGGACAGAGTATCAATACGATGCTAGGCACGGTGGCACGTCGAGAAATACGAATGCACTCTCTCCGCCCCCATTGTTCCTCTCCCCCTGCAATGCAAGGACCTCAACCCCCAATGTCACAGGGTCTCTCCGGCGACGTCATGGCTCGTATCGATCGAAGACGGCTTGCTCGGCTTGATAGCCCTACGAGGACAAGGTGAATCTGGACCCGCGGAGATAGGGTTTGCTGCCTACTTGTACCTAGGTACGGTTGCTACTGTACCCGTAACAGAGTACCTATTCCTCGCCTATGGTAGTCACCACTCTGTTTGAACAGGGCTTGCTACAAGGAAGCCAGCTTGTTCCCCGTGGAATCTGGCGAGTCCCCAGTAGCCGGTGATAGTCGTATATGAACGCCATTCTATATACGATTGCCTCGAGCCTTCTGGCTCTGGATCCCTGTACAAAGATGTATGAATATCCGAACATCGATTACCCTGGGTAGAGTATTATGTTCTTTGCAAGGAAACATTGCACACGAAGGCATCGCAATGCTTTGCCTGGCACCTCCAGCTATGTACTATTTTGTCACCTAGCACTTTAGTGCCCCATCCTCGGATTTTCCATTGCGAAATGCACTGCTCGTCAAATGCTCCACCGCACAGAAATGAGAAGCTACGGACGATCAAATTCGTCAAGTAATGCCGTGAGGAGCAACACCAAGAATTAGAATCGGTTTTGAGGCTTCATCGGTCACACATATTCTCGGCGTCCTCTTAGCCCCGTGGCCTCCTGCAGCCGCTCCTTCTACTGTATCACTGCGCTCCCAATGGTGTACTATTTCAAATCAACGACGGTCGATCCGCCTGCTTTCATTTATGTGGGCAAAGATAAGGAAGAGAGTATATTTCCACCCTATGCATATTCATGGTGTAGAGTGCCCTGACCAATATTATAGATGAGGACTTGATCAAATTTGGCTGGGAAGAGGATGTCTGGTAGGTCATCTTGGTTATTTAGATTGTAATCTGAAGGACGACTGATACAACCACAGGGTACATTGAAAGATAATGCTGGTGCTGGATGCGAACTAACTCCGAGCACTGCAGTTCCATGTTGATAATCTCTCGAGTGCACACGTTTATCTGAGACTCAAGACGGGTGATTCATGGATGTCAATTCCAAAAGGCCTTCTTGAAGACTGTGCGCAACTGACCAAAGCAAATTCGATCGAAGGTAGGACTTCTGAAGAAGAATAACCCGACGCTGATCCAGGAGAATCACAGGTAACAAGAAGGACAACATCACAGTCATCTATACACCGTGGTCGAATCTACGCAAGGATGCATCAATGGCAACAGGACAGGTCTCATTTCATGACCCGAAAATGGTCAAAAAGGTCCATGTTCCAGTCCGACAAAATCCCATCGTCAACAGGCTGAACAAAACCCGGGAAGAGAAGTTCCCAGATCTTCGAGAAGAGAGGGAGCAGGATCAACGACAAAAACGCAAGGTCGAGAGGATAGCGCGAGAGAAGCAGAAGGCTAGCGATCGAGAGGAGCGACAGCGACGCGAAGAGCTGAGATGGCAGAAGGATCATGCGTACGATGATATGATGAGAGAGGAGAACATGGTCAGCAACCAAGACAGAGATGCCGACTTCTATGAAGATGATTTTATGTAGATAGAGTGTGATGACTGTCTGTCTACAGGGGACCTCGCGCCACGTGGGGAATGAGGCTGAAGCCTGAAACAGCCGAGCTTCTCTCCACGAGGATGGGTGGCCTGGGCGTCTGTACCCCGTAGGCACAGGTTGAACCAGGCTGGTGCTAGGCACAAAGGCTGGTGAAGCTAGGGGTAGTGGGGAGCCACAGAACCTTGAACTTTCAAGTTTTGCGGGCACTGACACTGACATTGGCACCTAACAACAACTCCTTTCCCTCGTTTCATCCTCCTCGTCCAAACCGTCACTCTTTTCTCATCCACCAGTCCTTGCGCATAGACTTCTCCTTCACACAGTACCTTTCTCTATCCTGCCCTCCCGTTCACTCTCTGGTTGCCTGATCTCACTTGCCAGCCACGTCCTCCTCCGCCACTTCCTGCATAATTCCAACTGTCAACCCGCCCACATTGACCAAGGTCGCATTTCCACGACGTTACACACTCTCGCGCGCGGTGGTCTTCGATGGCTTCAACAGAGGCGCCTCTGAGGCCTCATGGTAAACATCCCGTCTCCTCTACGCTGTCTGTTCTCACTGCTAACTCAACTCAAATAGACCGACATATTCGCCGAAGGCCTTTCACCACTTGGGTGCGCCGACTTGCGAACCTCAAGGCTCCTCACACCGATTCGAACAGCGATGCCCCCAGTGTAGCTTCCCGGCGCTATGCAACCCTTCCCATGGGCATCAAATCCAAAAAGGGCAACATCGTAAAGAATAACCCGTACCCTCTGTCAGGGCGCGTCAGCGAACCCCATCAGGCCGCGAACGGTCACCTATCTTTCTCGACCCCTGTCACGTCCTCACACCGATCAAGACATAGCTCGTTCTCGCAATCGCATAGCAAGCCGTCCCTCTCAATCTCACAAGATGACAGTCAAGTCGGTGGCAACAAGTCAAGGGCTCCCACCCTCGCTACACAGGCAGAGACTGCTCTTTCTGATGCAGCCCCCTCTGGGGTTGGAACTGGTGTCACAGCGACAACGAGGACGGATGGAGGAAGAGACAGCACCTTTTCATCTCCAGCGCCCTCGATTCGGTCCATGGCCACCACATTAACTACAGTACAATCCATTGCTGCCCCCGTGCACAACAACAACAATACCCCTGCATCTGCCCTAACCAACACCTCTACGGCTACAAGTAATCCCGCTCACTATGGAGGTCATCCTGCAACTGCTGTCCCTGCCCATCTTGCGCCTCATGGGCATCCAACAACATACCACTCTGCAACCGCCAACAACGTTCTCACTGACGATGCCTCCATCCTGACGTTGGCATCGTCATCGAAACGTCGTCGTCGCAATTCGGTTGACACTAATGCCTCGATCAAAGCTCTCGCCCCTGCTTCAATGTTCGGAGGCAGCCGCGAGTCCCTCCCCCTCTCAGTGCTCTCGGGTACAGTTATTCACCCGAGCGGCGCAGGAGACGCTTCTTCCCTTCGAGGCGATGGTGCAGCGTACAACGCAAGGTCTAACCTGAACGCCGAACGAGCAAGTCTGATATCTGCGTCGGGAGTAACAGCACCAGCGCTAGCGAGCGAACGGAATAGCTACATTGGGAGCAAATATGGCGGAGGCGACGCAGCGAGTGTGAGGAGCGGCCTCCTCGGTACGAATGGAGGTCCTGGCCACGGGAGAACCGATAGTCTCAACGGCAGTATCACTGGCGGTCTCCGCGACAAAGAAGCTCACAAAGACAAGGACAAGGACAAAGAGCGAGAAAAGATAGTCCGGGAAGACACCGAGATGGAGGAGAAGGACCATGACACTGTGCCGGAAATGGTTACTGCACCTACAAGTCCCCTTATCGATGGGGGTGCGGCGGGCACGAACTACATGTCTGCTTCCTCAATCGGCGATGTGGCTGAAATATTGAAAGAATAGACAAAAGGGAGACTTTTTAGCGTTGAGAATCTGCAGCGCAAAGGTCAAGTGAGTTGACGGGATAATGCCAGAGGTGACAGGAGGTATCGGTAAAGGAACTGGGAAAACGATACGCACGTAGACGAAATGCTGAGTAGCAGGCTGCTACGGATGGGTTTGGGCTTCCTGGCAACGAACGTGGGAAATGATGCGTCTGTGTTTCAGGGATTGAAGGATGTTCGTGATGTGTGCGCGCGGTTTGCATGGCCGGCCGAGGTTTTAGAAATATGATACCCCCTTATTGAAGATTACAGGCTGGCGAGGAAGATGGAAAGCGAATACCAGTTTTTGACAAGCATGTTTCCGCGAGATCCTTTCAGGATTGTTCTTTTCCGTGTCAAAGTTCGACGTGACATGTTCATTTCTGTACAACTCAAACTTCCACTTTGACCGTGGGCAAACTTTGAACTAGCTAACTGCCCTGCCCATGTACCCAAACATGACCAGAACCCGCAGCATCGTCCATAGATTTGTGGTACAATTTATATATGTTTTCTTTTCACTCTCTTCTTGTCTTCTTCAAAACCTCGCCTGCACTTTACTCTGCACGTCCTGGACGGCCCAGTCGGAGAACTGTTTCTGCGAGACGGTGCGCCGGACTTGTTCGGTGGTGAAGCCCTTGGCCTCGGTGGCCGGGTTGTAGCCCAGACCCGTGGCCTTGCCGACCTGCTCGTCCGAGACCGGCGTGGCGGTCTTGCCGTCGGCGCGCTTGTAGACGGTCACGACGACAGCGCCGCCCAGGCCCAGGTTGTGTTGCAGGCAGTACTTGGTGTCCTTGACCAGTCGGTTGTTGGCCCAGCCGCGTAGGTGCCAGGTCAGCTCGGCGCATTGGGCGAGGCCGGTGGCGCCTGGTGGGAAGACCATCTTGTTAGCTCTAAGGATGATCTCTGCGAAGGGGGAAAAGAAGACAGGAAGCATAGGTACGTAACTCACCAAGGGGGTGGCCCTTTGAAATCAAGCCGCCAGATGGGTTGACGACGTATTTTCCTCCGTATGTGATGCCGCCGGCGCGAACCAATTCATGGGCCTTGCCCTTGGGCGACAGACCCATGGCGTCGATGACACACATCTCGTTGGCACTGAAGCAGTCGTGGACCTCGACGACGCTGACGTCGTCGGGCGTGATGCCTGCCTCTTCCATGGCGAGCTTACCCGCAAATTCGGACATTTTGTATCCCACAAGGTCTATGGACGAGCGGCTGAAGAGATCGGGAGAGTCTGTGGCGAGCTTTTGGCCTGCGATCAACACGGCCTGGGATTTCAGATGCGGTCGCTTGTCGAGGAACTCCTGTGACACAACGACTACGGCGGCACCGCCGTCCGAGGTCGGGCAGCATTGGAGTTTCGTCAGGGGGGCGTGGATCATGGGCGACTTCATGATTTGTTCCAGCGTGTACTCGTCCTTGAACTGCGAGTATGGGTTTCTCTTGCTGTGCTCGTGGTTGACGCGGGCGATCTCGGCAAAGTCCTCCGCCGTGGCGCCGTATTTCTCCATGTACTCACGACCGGCATTGCCGAAGAGCTGTGCGGCGCCGGGCGCGTTGGTGACTCCCCGCGTGGCTTTGAGCATGGCGTTAGTGGTCGAGGTAGGATTCTCACGGTCGTTAAAGTAGGCCTGGAGACTGCCGGGGGACATCTTCTCAAAGCCAATAACCAGTACGCAGTCGGCGGCGCCATAAGCAATGGCCTGTCTCGCCATGTTCAGGCCGGTCGAGCCGGTCGAGCAATTGTTGTTGACATTGTAAATGGGGATCTGGGTCATGCCGAATTGGTAAAAGACGCGCTGTCCGCAGGTCGAATCGCCGTAGCAGTAGCAAGCCACACCCTGGTCGACGTCGTCGTAGTTAATCTGGGCATCAAGCATGGCCTTGATACCAGCTTCAAAACCCAACTCGTGGTAGTCGACTTTGCCTCGGGGTTTGATGAACTTGGTCATCCCCACCCCCAGGACGTAAGCGGGAGCTGGTTTGCGAGGCATAGTGGCAATGGGGTAGAAAGTCTGGGGAAAAGTTGGAGTACGGACAAGAGAACTGGGACCAGTTACCTAGATAGATGAGAGTGATGTGGAAGCTGAAACTGAGATACTCAGGTGAGGGAGAAGTCTCGGGAGGAAGGCTGGGGCTTTTGATATATCGATGAGACGGCCCGTGGTTGTCGGTTCGAGGTCTGATATGAGCCTCGGCCCATCGATGCTGACGGTGAGCAGCGACTCAGGCAGTGGAGGTGGAGTTTATTGCACTTGTAGATGCTATGTCTGGCCGTATTAGGATATTTGTGGTCCATCCCTCCTGGTCCACCGTAATCCGTTTTGTTTGTGCGAGTCCGTCGCTTGAGGGCGGAAATCACTGCCAGGCACAGTAACACACGGACCACAATGCACATTCACCGCCAGAATAATCTTCACACCATCTCCGACCCCTCCAGACTCTCCTTACCTGCTTTGTGGAGATGGGAACACAAATGCGAATCACGACCGTTGGAGATGTCGGTGACCCTTGCGCAGTCGACGTCACTCAGCCAGTGGGCAGGCCTGACCCAGGCTCGACGCGGGGCATCGATGGAGGCTAAGGGGGGGCTGCCAGTGGCTGTCTGGTGGGCGTCTGGTGGGAGTCTCCATCCCGCCAATGAGCCCGCGGGCAGCTGCATTCCTGAAGCAAAGTCTAGCCTGGCGAGCCTGGCGTTGGCACTGACTTGCAGCACGATTCTGTCCATCTTTTTGTTCGTTGCACATGCAGTCCAGTTCGCCATTGTTGCTGAGTCCGGCCCCCGAATCCTCATCATTGCTTTGTTGATCTCCTCACCCCTCTATGCCACCGACAAACTTGTCGACATAGACAAGTAGCACCGACGACAAGCTCCAGCAACTCTTGAAGCCCTACCTCCGGTTCTTTCTCGTCGTTGGGCGAACTCAACAATTACACCGGCCCCTCCTAGTTCGGGTCTTTGAGCTCCGTACGACATCCCAAATCCTGAGCTTATCTCACAAAGAAGACGCCCAATTCCTCTGAACAAAGGAAGCACTCACACGGCGGCCCTCCCTCCCTGAACGCTACGGTGCCGTTTCCCGGAAGTGCCTTGTGCTTGGACAGGGATATTCTTTCCAAGGCTTCTAGCAGAGGAGGGAAACAAGGTTGAACATATTGGTACCTGTGATGGAGTGTGGAACGCAGAGGGATCTTCTCGGTCGTATCGATTGAGAGATCTATCTTGCGTTCCATCGGGTTCCGCAGCCCATTGAAAGGGGATCAGTCAGTAAAGATATCCATTCGACCCCGTCAATCTTTCTGCCGGCTTTCATCTGTGGACGACCACCATCGCCAGGGCGATGATACATGCGAACAAAGCGTCGTCCAACGACACCTCATCTCTCAACCATGATCTTACGTCGAAACTTCCGTCCAAGTCATCACAACCACCGATAAAAATGACTTCTATATCCAACGTCGACACCGGCTGGACCTCTCCTGACACTCGAATTTACTACGCAAAGAAGTACAGACAGGTCTTGTCCTCAGGTCCTGCGTGTGCTCTGGCTGTTATTGCAGGAGTGAGTCAATCGAGCGCCAGTAGTGATGAATGGCATTTGACTGACCAGTTTTACAGGCACCTCTTGAAAACCTCAAAGTCCGAATGCAATCGTGAGTTTTTGCCTCAGGAAACACATCAGAATCAGGTCTAACAAAATCAAAGGCGAGATTTCAAAAATGCCTGGCAGGCCACCAAATTCACCTACCGCACTGAAGGAGTTCGCGGGTTTTGGGCAGGTGAGAACTCAACCTTGGAGTGAGGAAACAGCCAGATTAATTCACACACCATCCAGGTACATTCAATCCTTTAGTCTCAATCACTCTCTCGCGCGCCCTGGGCTTCTCCATCTACCGAAAAGCTAAGTATACCTTCGATGGATGGATTGAAGCTACGACTGGTCGCTCTCCCCTTCAACATGTCAACAAACCTGGTACCTATCCGGATATGTCGACAGTGACTTGCTTTACTGGGGCGGGAATGGTCTCAGGTGGGGTTTGTGCCGTTGCCTTAAGTACGTGTTTCACAAGAAAGCAGCGATTGAAAGTTTTCTGACTTTGCCAATAGCTCCCGTCGAGTTGATCAAGAATGCAACGCAAACCTCCGTCCTCATGGCCTCTCCCCAAGCCGATCACACGCAACCAGGCGCCGCAACCGCGAAAGCCACTAGTGGTTTGAAGAACAATGGACGCGTTAGCTCTTGGGACTGCATGAAGCGGATTGTTGCCCGTCAGGGCCTGCTTGGTCTCTGGACCGGTTTCAACCTACATCTAGTCCGCGATGTCATTGGATCTGGAATCTACTTTGGAGTCTATGAGACCACTAAGCAATCGCTGAACTCTTACTACGGCGCCGAGAAAGCCAACTCAGCGGGAGCAGTGGCCATGGCGGGGGCCATTTGTGGGATCGGTGCCTGGGTCTTTACATACCCGTTGGACACGATGAAAACCCGCGCGCAAAACAATCTCGTTGGCAACAGCGGTATCGCGGCCGCCACCGCCACCACAACCTCTGGTGGTGCTGCAGTGACCGCCGTCTCGAACGGGAAACAACCAACTCTGAGTGCCGCTCTCTCCACCGCAGCCTCAACGGCGTCCTCTGCGGCCGCAAAGGCCAGCAAGTGGAAGGGCGTCGAGATGATCATCATCCGCAGCACGCTGCAGAACATGATCCAGATGTCCTTCTTCGAGCAGGCGAAAGTCTGGATCGACAAGCTCGAGTTCTCCGACGGCAGCAGGACCCTCCCCGAAGTGGAGCGCCACTTTGGCCGCGACAGCAAGATCCACAAGAACCCCGACCAGCGGGATGGCGGCGCGGTAGTCAAGAACGAGAGGCTTTGAAGAAGGCGGGAGTCGGGTACAATGGGACCACCCCTTTTGTTCTGTTCTGCTTGGTCCCTTGTGGTTTTGCTTTCTACGCATTTAGGGGGGCGTGCACGGCCATGGATCTGTCTGGGCAGACACCCGAGCGTGGTGCTGCGACTAACCATAGCAGAGATTTGAGGCGCTGGGGACAATGAGAGAAACACAGTACATAAAACCGCTAGTTTGGCATCAGGCGCACGAGTTGTCTTGAAAACATGTGGCAAAAATCGGAAATAACTAGGCGAATTAACGACGTGAATGGAGCTGGTGTATCTTTTCCTGTTTGGCATCCGTGGATTTATTCATTTGCATGTAAAAAAAAGCACAACATTGCTATGTACCCTGCCATGCCGTGACGTGACGACGCTGTGTCTCTCTGCGCCTCCCCCCTCGCGCTCCTGCAACGCTCTGTGGTGTACTCCACGTGACGCATTGTCCCAGTGTCTCTTATAATTCCCAAGGGTATCTTCTTCCCACATCGAGTTCCTATATGTCCTTCAATCAAGCGCCCTGATTTCCAAGATCGTTCCGTAATCCAACGTACGTACAGTAGTCCTTGAACGCCGGTGCCCGGAACCAAAAAAAGGAGAAACTAGGAACAGAAAACGATGTAACCAGATAACGCCAGACACAAAGTCCACGACGCCGACCACTCTTCGCCGCTCTCATTCTGCACCCAAGAGTCCGAAATCCATCATAACAAAACACGTTATTGAACATACCTGCACATATACAACGTCAACAATCAATCACGTAATAATCCACTTCTGCAACTCATTCGACTGCCAGCGACTCCTCGCAGTGATACTGCGTCTCTCCCTCTCCAACCAGCTGGAAACATAGCGGCTGGGCTCTGCACCATCTGACTCCCATCGACTATGGCCAAGGACATCACTGTCCTCATCGTCTCCCGCTGACGCAGAAGCCGAGGACGAAGAGGACGATTGTCGCCACATGGGTTCGTCCTCGGTGCCGGAATCTCTCTTCCCGACGTGCCGGATGTGCACCGAGGTCAGGTACTCGGCGTGGATGGCCTGGGGTGTCTTCTTCAGATGCCGCAGCACGACGCCCTCGTGGTCGCAGTTGGGATTGATCATCAGAATCAAGCGGTCGCCGGCGGTGCGCGCTTTGCGGATCTCGGACCAGCTCTGCCACGGCGGCACCTCGCAGGGTAGACCCCAGCCCGAGGCCTCGAGCGACAACCTCTCGGGTCGGATCCACACGCGATTAAAATCAAATAAGTCTTCGTTGGCATCAAATTCAAAGTAGATACCCGAGGCGCGCACGTGGAGTCCATCGGACTCGCATAGGCCGAAATGCGCTGTTGTCTTGCTAAGCGTCTGCAATTTCCTTGGGTCTTCGGCGGCGATGAAAGAGGTGATGGCCCAGCGAAACGGGCGTTTGGAGATTCGAAGTCCATTGCAAAAGAGGATAGAAGCAGGCACGGTCTTGAGAGTCTTGTAAAACGCAATGGCTCGATCTTCGGGCGAATCAGCCTCGAGGATTGCTCGAGTAGGGAGACCCAAGATCGAGGCCATGCACATCAGTTCGTCGCTCCGTTTAGATGTGTTTCGGTATTCCAGGGCTCGGGCGAGTTGGGCAAAGCGGGATGCAATGCTGTTATGCTTTGGTGACCAGGTGCGCCAGTCCGGCACTAGGCGGAAAGTGAGGTGTCGTTCGAGACCGAGCACCGCGCAATGAGAGTAGGGGCACTGGGTCGATCGGAGATTTTGCAGAAGCGTTTGCAGCGTGACGAAGCCATCTGAGAATCGGAAGTAGAGCTTGTCCAGCTGTGAGCTTGTACAACCCAGGATAGCTTCTTCGAGCGTCCACAGGCGCCTGACCCAATCACTGGAGAGAATTCGGATGGCTTGGACGAATGGGCTGACTTTACACGAGCTCTGCAGAAGTCTTATGGAAATGAATTAGCACGTGCATACACAGACTCAAAGCGCCGCTACAGTGTGGCGTTTAATGGGATTACTTACTTAGCATCAAGCACCATTATCTTTGTCGCCTGTCGAAACGTCTTGGCTATCCGCGACATCGCTTTAGGCTTTGACTGACGCTCTGGTATACAAAAAGCATCCATCCATACCTGGTGAGAGGGAGGTAGACCCTGAAGCTCATTGATAAATTCTCTAAGCCGTTCCAGCTGACACGCAGGCATCGCATTCTCGCCTGGAGAGTAAGAGAATGAGTGTGACCAAACGTGACTTATTGCAACAAAACTTCCTTGATCGGAAACTTGGAGCACGGAAGGGAGAGGACCTCGGGAGGGAAGAACGATGCGCGGGATGCCGTCAGGACTTCCTAGGATAATGTCATCGAGTTTTCCTTCGTCGGCTCCAATGGACCCGCAGGAGCTAGCGCAGGTCCGATGCAGATGTCTCGCAGTGTGGGTATATGGGTTGACCTGGAGAGCTTGGCATTTTGTACGTGAACACTTTCGATGGTTCCTCTCTGCAGGATTTCGGGTTGTGGGTGCACAGAGAAGCATGGCCAGGTGTAGACCGGGAACGTGCACAGCATGCCTGATCAGTGAGATTGTGGAAGGACACCAGCCCTCCCTTATCATCAAGGCACTGATGCCGTCGTTTATGACACGAAGCTTGTGGACTTCTTCCGGCATGCCAGCTACGGGCACTCGATGCGAGTTGCCCATGAAGAAGCGAACGTCAAACTTCCAAGGCTCGGTGTTGGGGGTGATTTTTAGCTCCTTTTCGTGTGTGGTACGAGGGCGCTTTCGAGACTGGCTATTCGTAGGTTGATAATCGATATAGTTGCGAGGAAGACGGTGGAGGATGTCCAAATGTTCCATTTTTTCAGGAAGATTCAGCGGGGCCAGATGCTTTTGAAGCTGTCGGAGCTCTTCATCTTCCCAATTTGTCTTGTTCTGTAGATCCTGGAGTCTGGCTTGATATTTTTCCTCGGTGAAGATTTTGCGCTTCCCGCGCGACTGCTGATAAGACCACGGCGCTGGTGCCATTGGAAGTCGTGGCAAGCGTATGATCAAGTAGCGTCACGTGTATCAGGCGAGGGATTCTGCAACAAACGGCGGAAGGCCTCTGGAAGACATTGCTCAATAGGCTTTCTGTTAGGTAGGACGGAGAAATTCATCGCAGGACTGTAAGTGGACTTGAGCTCAGTGCGAGGTCACTGGGAGGCTTTTGTGCAGGCGAAGATTGTGGCCGCCTCGCAGATCGAAACACAGCCTCGCAGAATCACCCGCGCGGAAGCTCTTATGCTCGTCTAACTCGCTATGAGACTGTTTGGCCCCCGAGAGATGGTTGCTTCTGGAATGCCTTCTACCGGATGTTCAAAAGTCCTTCGGGAGTAGGAGAGCTTTAAGCACAAGGTGATTTATGACTCAGGCGGACATGCTGGTCAACTCCAGGACGCGACTCTGAAACAGGGCGCCGCGTCGGCAGTGGTATTGGGAATGTCCATGGAGGATAGTCACAAGGCATGTTCATGATTCGTGGTTCGCAATCAAGCGCCGGTCCTAAAGTCTTGCGCCTCACGGAATAGTGGTAGATAGGCGTTCGTGGCGTCGGAGAGAGGCACGTTGGTAGGCACGTTGGTCGGCGCGTAGGGTGGTGGTCAGGCAACCACTAGCAGGGGAGGGAGAGCGTCTCCGTGGCTGTGCGGGGACTAGTAGGGCCTGGCGAGGCTGAGGCGTCCATTGCGATCGGAGATGGAGGCGGATGCTGTAGCTTGTAGGCTTGTGCTCGCGGGTCTGCACCTCATACCGCACGGAAGTCTTTTCAGACGAGAAGAGGAACGCAGAGGGAAGACTATGAGAGAGGAGCATTGAGGAATTAAAAGAGCATCAGGTGGATGAAAAGTGAAAGAGAGAGCAGTCACGTGATGGCCAAGCCTTGATGAAAGACCTGTCGGGTAAACTTCCTCTCCGGGACGGGCCGCACGTGTGAAAACGTCCTCTTTGGGCTTCTTAATAATTCGTATCCCATCGAGCCCAGTTCCACATTCGTGTAAAACTTGAACTCCCCCCATGTTCCAACGGTCAAAGTCGGTGCATAATTATGCCCGGCCAAGCAGCATATATCACCGTTGATGATTAATGTAGTTTGAATTTCGGCCGGTTTCTCGTGTTCGTTCGTTGATACCCAGGTGGCTCTCACGTTGAAGCTTGCCGGCGGCACAGCATTCATCAGAGGAATTAGACCGTCTCGGCCAATATCAATAACCTTTGATCGACGATTTTACAAATCGGGACATTCTCCTCGATCGACAAAGTGGAACCAACTCTTGCCAAGAGGACAAACGTGCAGATTCATCTTGAATATAAATGTGGTGAGTGTTTCTGTGTCTGTGCTCGCAATTTTAACACCACGACCACCCACATTGTCTCTCTTCTTCCGCAAGCCGCCAGAATCAACCGTAGTTCCTCGAAATGCCGGAACGATTCTCTTCTGAGACCCACGAGGCGGGTCCTCTGGCCCAGCCTTTGAAATTCGAATTCAGCGGAAAGACTGCCCCCAACCGAATCATGAAGGCTGCCATGACTGAGCGCCTGTCGTCTTGGGACCCAGTCAACAAGGAGAAACGAGGCATTCCCTCGGAGCGACTCATCAAGGTGTATCAAAGGTGGGGTGAGGGAGGGATTGGTCTCCTCTTGACGGGCAACATCATGATTGACTATACGAACTTGGAAGCTCGTAAGTCTCCACGACGTCATGACATTCGAGAGAGACGCTAACGGCGCCCCTAGCTGGAAATCTTATCATCCCACTTGAAGCTTCCTTTGACGGTCCGCGCTTCGAGGCCTTCAAAGAGCTAGCAACAGAGTCCAAGGCACATGGTAGTCTTATCGTCGGACAGATCTCACATCCTGGTCGGCAGGTGGGCCAGCAGCTCGAGTCAAATCCGGTCTCCGCCAGCGATGTTCAGCTGGAAGGTGAAGTGATCGGAATGCGCTTTGCCAAGCCACACGCTGCTTCACTCGGGGAGATAAAGGATCTCATCAACCGCTTCACCCACGCAGCCGAGTTTTTGTACAAGGCGGGCTTTGATGGTATCCAGCTCCACGGCGCCCACGGTTACCTTTTGGCTCAGTTTCTCTCCCAGACTACCAACAAGCGAACTGATCAGTACGGTGGTTCTCTTGAAAATCGAGCTCGCATCATTCTGGAGATCGCTCGGTCCATTCGCCAGAGGGTTTCCACTTCAACGGGCTTTACACTTGGAATCAAGATCAATTCCGTCGAGTTCCAGGAAGGTGGCTTCACTCCAGACGAAGCCAAGCAATTGTGTGAACTGCTGGAGCAGAATGAGTTTGACTTTGTAGAACTTTCCGGTGGCACCTATCAGTCGCTGGCTTTTGTCCACCAAAGAGAGTCCACCAGGAAGCGAGAGGCCTTCTTCATTGAATTTGCAGACAAGATTGCGCGTGATTTGCACAAAACCAAAACCTATGTCACTGGTGGCTTCAAGACTCTTGACGGTATGGTCAACGCCTTGAAAACGGTTGATGGCGTTGGCTTAGGTCGAGCCCTTTGCCAGGAATTTCACTTCGCCGGGGATCTCTTAGAGGGTAAAGTATCGGGCGCGATTGCACAAAAGGTTGATGTGGACGATTTCGCTCTGACCAATGTCATCGCTGGCTCTCAGATACGACAGGTCAGCAAAGATCAGGATCCCATTGATATGTCGGTCCAGGAAAATGTCGAGGCTTTTATGAAGGACATGGGCGCGTGGTTCCAAAAGATGAAATCTGGGGATCCTGATTTATACGGATATGTCGACATCGAGACTGCGAAGATAGCACCATATGGGACCGTGGCGGCTTAGTTGTTCGAGAATCCAGTCTCCCAGTGTGGGCGACTGGCCGCTACGCGGTGTATCTAAGGCAAGGGGAACGGACCTTATGAAACCCATAGATCATACAGAAGAAGATCAACATTCAAGCGTTTCATCCTGTTGTCTTGATGAGTCCTTTCTCTTTTGTCTTTTCTCGCTCAAGCTCCGCCTCATTTTCGATGACGAGAATACTTCCAGCGACCGCAATTCCGATGCAAGTGATGGCCATCAAACTGACTCCGCCGGTGTTGGGTCTGAATTTAGCTTGCTGTATTAAGTTCAAGGTGCTGAAGTATCTGACCGTGCCATGACCGACACAGAGGCTTCCTGCGGCACGCAACGCATTAGTACCAGAGTTAACGCCTCAAGGACAAACCTGAGAAGCTTGCTCAGATCCCCCAAGTGTACGTGACACCTCACTCACCAGCGCCAACCAACACCCCGGCAGCAAGCTTGGTCCTCGAATCTTGTAAATGTAACAACGTAGGTGACAGTGCAGCCAGGGCTTCCACTTTCTCTAATGCGACTCCCAAGGCAATGAAACCCAGGCCAGTGCGCGCCCAGGCAAGGAAGGTGCGTTCAGACGCGAGAAGATCGCGAGCTACGCTGCCGGTATTGGGAAGTGCTGGGGAGCGGACGAACCGCATGACGCGGGAGAAGATGGACATTCTCTACACCGTGCAGGCAGTAGGGTGAGAAAGATTCTTACGGTACACTCATGTTGAAGGGTGCTTGAAGATAGCGATAGCAACTTCAAGCTGGATTTCGATGAGAGTGCATTGGCACATGTGCCCACTTGTACCTACGCGTGTGATTGCAGAAGGTCGACCGAGAAGCAGGTAAATATTTCTCCCCGTTGGGCCCCTCCATACCACGTCGAAAGTCCTTCTTTTCCTCCACGGTAAGTTTCACCAACGACTCCTATTACCCAAGTAGCATTTACAGCAGACTAAGTGTGTGAATAGGATTGCCATTGTCACTGGTGACCATGCCAGCCACGGGACTTCTCAACAACGACAACAACGGTGACGAGGACGCCTCACTCGCGGCTCTCCTGATCGAAGATGCCCACAAGAGTTCCGTGCGCTACGCAGCCCAGGGCTTGTCTGCATTACTTCCCAATAGACGATCCGCAAACGCGGCGGCGCCAAAGCCCAACACACGCTTTCTGAAAACCCTCGTCCGAGAAGCGGACAATCATAATGCCAAGTTGAAGCAGAAGGAGGATGCCGAAGCGAGGGCGCGGCTGAGGAAGATCAGAGAGGCGGAGGAGGATGCGAGGAGGGATGCGAGAAGGAAAAGAGATCGTGGGAGGGAGCGACGCAATGACCACGGACATGAGAGGGAGAGAAAGAGAGGGAGGGTGAGTGACGAGGACCACGATGGGAAGAGAACACGACACAGAAACAGAGATTCAAGACACAGTCCAAGTCGCAAACATGAACACGAGCGCAATGGCAGGAAGAGGAATGCCGACGATGACAGAGAAGAGAGGAGACATCGTCATCGACCGAGGAGCCGCAAGCCATCCTCTTCCCGACCTGAAGTAGCGACGAGGGAGGAAGGATCACAAATCCACAGAAGATCCTCGCCCCGGCGGGGGAGCAGAAGTCACTCTCCATCCCGGCAGAAACCCAGATCCAATTCTCCTACACAGACAAAATCCAGGCGTTGTCATCGTCATCGCCACGACAAAGACTCGAATTCCGACCTAGAACCACGATCCTCCGGTGAACACCACGACCCCCACCACCACGACCACCACCACCACCACCACCAACATCACCGCCCTCCTTCACCTGCCTCCTCAGCATCCTCCGACCCCTTAGCCTCTCTTATCGGACCTCTCCCCTCCTCTTCATCCTCCCACCGCCCCCGCAAACGCGGTCGTGGCTTCACCCATGCCTCCGAGCGCGACTCGAACATCGATGCACACTTCTCTCCCGGGTACGACCCGTCGCAAGCTCAAAATCCCACGCACAGCGATCATTCCGACTCCGACTCCGATGCCGCAGGCCTCTCTCACCCTCGCCGGCGCAATCTTGACGACGATGGCGACGACGACGAATGGGCATCCGCTCTCTCCGCCCTGCGGGACCAACGCGCCTGGCGCGCCAAGCAAGCTTCGCAGATGCGAGAGACCGGCTTCTCGGACGGGCAGATCGCACGGTGGGAGAAGGGCAGTGCCGGTACCGGGAGTGAGCGGCGCGAAATGGCAGAGGGCGACGTGAGGACCGTCAAGTGGAAGAAGAAGGGCGAGGAGAAGGAGTGGGATGTCGGGAAGATCGTCTAGTTATTCGGATATGATCACCTTGCCGACTATGTATATTTAATATCGGTCTGCAGTGTCAGACGATGGTGCTTTTGCACGATTTCGTAGAACTCGATGCGGGTAGTAAGAAACCCGCTTCTCTCGAGTCCAAATTTAAGAGAGCTGTGGAACTCATACTATCAGTTGGGTTTAACTCGTCTCATTCCTTTCTTTTTTGTCCATTGCGTCCGCAGTCAGTACTTATAAAGCTACACAGCTACTCTGGTAATAAGTAGCATGGACCTGGATGGATAGCTGGAGACTCCTCTCCCTCGACGCAATACCTTTGCATCTCAATACATAATATACCATCACATTACTTTGCCATGCGTGCTCCGCGTGATGAGTGTGCCACGATGTTGTTGACCTTTTTCTCTCTCTCTCTCCCTGTGCAGGTGTCATAAGAGACACCCACGTTCCCTCCTCCCAAGTCGTGTCCGAGTCGTACCCATCCTATCATGCATCAAAGCCATAAAAGTCTCCCAACAAGTAAATCCATAAGAGGGGTGGTGAGTGTCGAAAAGAAAACAAATGCTGAAGAATAACCTCCAACAAGCCCGTTTGATAGACAATGGCCCCCCAAGCAGCTCCAGAATCCCGACATCTAACCTGCTGCTGTAAATCGGACATTAGAATGCATTGCGTCTTTTTCCCTCTCTCCTTTCCTTCCCTTCCCTTCGTCAGCCTCCTCCGCTTCCCTGACTGTCTGGCCTCTCTCCATCAGCCCCGAGACTTTTGTCACTGCGATTCCTCTTCCAGAATGCCAAACCCAATTTTAGCTTGCTCCTTCTCCTACTCATACTCTTCGAGCTCGCCTTTCTACCTCTCGCACTGCCCTCATCAACATCTCCGTTCCTTAAGATGGTTGTATGCACGTCATACTTGCTTCCTTCACGGCTTGTAGTGCTATTACTGCCCATGCTGAAGCTCGGGCGCAACACTGGACTTCCTGAATGAATCGGTGCACTTGCTGCTCGATTGCGCATGGCCTGGAAACTGTTCTGGCGTCTCGAAAGGTCTTCGCTCTTATCTGAGGTGTAGCTCGTGGCGCTACCACTAGGCGTCAACAACTCTTCTCCGCCGCCTCCTCTGAGTTTCGGATCACTCGAATTTCCGGTCTCGGCCAACCTAGGAAGGTTCGGGCCGCTATTGCTGACATTTTTGCCTTGGCTAGATTCCATTTCGCTGGCTGGAGCACTAGCTCTTGCGTCTGGATTTGAGGGACCGTAATTCGTTTGCGGGTCAAACGTACGAACCGGTTCATCCTCATTCGACGTTGCAAAGTTGAACTTTTGCAATGCTTCAGCTTCCGAGATCTGGCTCTGATTCAACGCTTCCGTTGGAATAGCCTCGGTGCCAGCACGCATAGACACGGCTTGATCTCTCCTCGAATCATTCTGTGCTAGTGATGACTTAGAAGAGAAGTCCCGGGCCGATGGTGTCTGTCTTGGAGTGCTGCTGGAAGTTGCTCTATCGCTCTCACCAACATGTGCTCCATCAAGTGTCAGCTCCATGGGGATATGTTCACCATTGACAAGTGCCGACCCAGACCTTAAGCGATCAGTCGCACTGAGATTCTGGCTATTGCGTGACCCAGAGCCATGGTGGGAGCCTGTATCAATTCCCGGAACCACAATCGCCGCCACTGCTGCCAGTGACGACGGTCGTGAATTTCCCTGCGGTGTAGTATTTTCGCTTTCTCGTCCTCGTTTCGAGTCTGGGCCAAATTTATTCGGCGACTCAGCCCGGCCTCGGAGTGGAGATACTGGCAGCTGCCTGTCTTTGGCGTATTCGGGCAATCGGCCAACCGGACTCTGTGTTCTGGGACTTATTGAACCGCCGTCACCGGGGCCTGTGCCCTTTTTGACGAGTTCAAGCTTCTTCTCATGCTCTGCCCGGGTGAACCAGACTCCTTTATTTGTAAGTATTTCGTCGGCTGCGAATTTCATGGCGGGAATGATATCGGCGACGTTCGCAAAGAGGGGGTGAGCAAAGATGGTCATGAAGCCGATTTGGCCGTTAGCAAGCTTCAGCATATTCCCTAACTCAGGAGGACCACCAAATAGCGTGGTCTCTAAACCGACAGCTGACTCCATCTCGCCTTGATGCGCGAACTCCTTTTGCAATAAATGGGTCCATTTCTCAGCAACCAACCAAGGTCGTGCCTGTATGTGTCAGTAAATGCTGGATTCCCACGAGCCTAGTGAGGCTACATACCACATTGCTGATGTCGGCGCATTTGATCAACAATCCACAAGCCAACGTTCGCGCCCAATCGATATCCTTGGGAGACCATCCATCAGTAACTTTGCTCTCGTGAATTTTCTCTTGCAGCTGGCCTAGTTGTTGCATATAGTCGGAATGAACGCCCATGTCGGTGGCGAGAATTGTGCTGATCATCAGCTTCCGTAGAGCCTTATCCTGGAACGCCACGGGCCAATGTCGCCGTAGAATCTGCGAATAGGCGGCGCAGTGGAAGGCTTCGAGAACTGACTGGTCGTTGTACAGCTGAGCCAGAGGAGCATTGAGTTTAACGAGAAACATATTGTTGACTCCCGGATGACCGACGTCGTGTCCGATGGCCGAGACCAGAAGTGTCAGTGCTTCGAAAGGGCCTAGAAGGCGAGCGATAGGTGATTTCTTGTCTGCATAGGGAGAGGCTTCGGCACCAACGGGGTATGGTGGGAGTGTACCGATCTGGACCAGGAAATAGAATACCGATTGTAGAACATCGACAGCATGCCTGAAGTTGTGATAAAGGACGAATGAATTGTAGGCGACACGACAGCCCTGCATGAAGTGAAGAAGGTCGCCTAGAAGTGGATGTTAGGAGAAGTGAGGTGTGCGGTAGTGGAAACTTACGTTGACCCATGCTCCATTGTTCACAGTCCTCCATCTCCAAGCAATGGCTGAGCATATAGTATCCTGCGTAGACGAGTTCGTCTTCGGTGAAGTCGTGCCCAGAAAAGTCCCATCTGCCCACGGCTGCAGCGACGACAGCTTTTCGTGATTCCTGGACATCCAAATCACGGTGTTGGTAGTCCTCTATAATGTTCTGGGGTTCGCAGATGCCCTTCAGCAATTTCTTCACCATGGCCTCTCGCAGATAGGCGTAGGGCTTCTCATCCTCTACACCGACCCACGACTGTTTGCGATTCCTTCGAGCCATGGCCATGAAGCCTGCCTGTTCCTTTTTCGCGTTCTTGTATATCCGGTATGCATGAACAGTCAAGCCCATAATCCCTGCCTTATCCAGAGGACTCTTAACCACGTCGAGGGCTCCAGCGTCGAGGCATTGTAACATCAATTCAGTTTCAATTGCGTCTGAGGTATCCCGAATCGCCACAGGATCAGATTCAGGGCCATACGGTGCCCTCGAGACTTCGGGCTGTACAACATCCAGCGCCGCATCGTATGAATCGTTTCTCTTTGGTTGAACAACTGCCACAGGTATGATGAGCTTAACACCTTCCTCGACCTGCAGATCTGAGGCTATTCGTGACAAGAGTTGAAGGCCGTACGACTCGTCTGATTCGGACGAGAAGGTGATTTCCTTCCTAAGCAAGCTCGGCGACGGTAGAGGAGAGTCGGAGGAAGGGAAGAATTTAGGCCTAGACTTCAGGCGGCCGTGTCTAGACTCTGAGCCCACGTCGATGCAAGCAAGGATGGGCGTACAGTCGAGCTTGACCTGGTCGTGGAGTTCGGACAGCTTCGACGAAAAGCCTCTTCCGGAGCTACAAACATACACTGAAATTTCATTGTTAGTCCCGAGGTACCACGATGAAAAAGTACACCGAACTTACCTTGATTGAAAACAGTCAAAAAAGCATTGACATTGGTCTGCAGGTCGGGTGGCAGGTCCGAAAATTCTACCTGTGAACCTGCTCTTGCGGGCGTGCTAGGAGACAGCCCCTCCCTCGAGATCCACCTTTCTGTGTTGAATCTCTCGTCAATGTAGATAACCCGACAAGCCGATGGGTCCATGATTTTTTTTTTTTCGGAAGTGATGCGAGTTTGAAGGAGAGACCGGAGCTTTGAGTGGCCTTATGGGCCCATAATGCGATCAAACGGCCGGGAAACGACGTATGAGAGGACTTTCGCACGGAATGCCGTTGAGAGAGGCTGGAGGATGTCGAACAGAGAGTCTGGCAAGCGAGGCCCTGTTGTTACAAGTGCATCGCGCGCAAGGCGATGGAGGGTGTGTGCTTCAGCAAGCAGGTGGGATATTGTAACGCTAGGGTCTCAGCTGGGAAGAGGCAAATTCGGCGAAGCTCGACAAGGCTAATAGAACAACAATGAGCTGAATTGAAGGGTTCGCAAGGCGCAAACAGGTGATTGTGGTACTCGAACAGTGGAGGGGAGCGCGGGAAAAGGATGCGACTACGATTGAGTGGCAGGTCGCAGCTTTCAGTCGAGGTGTCCGGGAAGGCGCAGATGCAGGCGTGTCAAACGTGGACGGGCCTCGAACTGGGGCTGCAGAGAAGATTGGTAGCCGCTGAAGCAAACAATCAATGTGTAGAGGCGAGCGCGAGGCGTTGGAGGAAGCGATGGTAACAGCAATTGCGCATGGGCTGGTGTCGCAGAGCTGGAGGAGGGGATCGAAAAGGTAAAGCTTCTTTAGAGTAGCAGAAGTTTAGTAGTGTGAGAAGTCAGAAGAGTGAGAAAGGCCGACTTGGACTCGTTAACTTGCACCTTGTGAATGGTGGATCGAGGAAAAGCAAGAGAAGCCGAAAAGAAGCCAACGGACGCACTAGAACCATGCATCCAAACCAATCACACATGGCGCAGTTACGCCTTCCCAGTCCTGAAAGGCCTGGGTGACACCAACGAACTGCTCGCCGGGCTCTCTGGCGCCCCTCAAACATTGGCTTCGAGCGGGCATACTTTGGGCCTAACTCACTCCAGATACTGCAGCCTAGCTACTGTCCATTAGGCTCCTACTGGCGCCCCCAATACTCAGAACTCAAAGCCTATCTAGATACTCTCTGAGCGGCCGACCAAATATTTGGCACAATACCGGTACTCGTGCTCCCATGGAGGTTCCGATGCCCACGTGCGTTTCGTAGGTGTTAACATTGTCGGAATACGTGCTTCATACTATTGTCTACAATGAAGTTAGAATCAAGGTAAACTTGGGACTCATTACTAGTACCGTCGGACGTGCATTGGAGCCGAGACCTGCCAGGTAAGCATGGCGACTCTATTGAATGCCATGCCTGGTTCCTCGTCACCTCCCCGTGCGCTGGAACTTAGAGAGAGAATATGGGAGCCTTGCCACACACTTGGGGCCGCGAGGGCTTCCACCGAGCTTCTAGAACCCGCCTATCACCTGCACCACTTCAGCCCGGATGACCTTTCTCCAACTCAAGGTCCCAGTTGTTCAGTCAGCCTAAGTACCCATATTGGGGCATCGCACACACCACGACAACGTAACCAAACAATTGTGTGCATGCCTTTTTGTCCCTCATTAGGCATTCATTCATGCATTGGACTATGTGACTACAGTGTGTACTCGCAGGCTCAGCTGACCTTAGGTGCCTACCAGTGTTCATAAGTGCCAATTCTAGGTATGATTTCATCGCCATATCCGAGTCTTGGCTGTAGATCCTTGACCTGGACTGTGTCGATCCTCAAACCTGTCGGCGCTGATTCTGCGCGTCCATCGCTCCGACAAGCTTCACTGGGTAAGTATTCCTTTTGAGTTCTCCACCAACTGTCTATCCACAGGATTCGGCATTCCAGTCCATCACATCATCCGCCCATTCCCGGCATCATCCCAGTCGTCGTTTAAGTTTGTTGTACATCCATGCATGTCCACCTTCACTGCCTTGGGAAGTTCTCCGTCGCTATGCAAAGTAACCGTTTCAATCATGTCAAAATCCCCCCTTCCGGACTCGTGGTCTCGCGCTCGCGCAAATTGAAAAGCTCTCCTCAACGCTCGAGGCTAGCCGCCTGTTTGAATCGCTTAGCCAGATTTTCTGACGGGCTTCCAGCGTCGAAAGCTTCGCCCTCTGCTGAAAAAGGCCATGAACGCTTCAAGGGCCGCTCACCGTATGACTCGAGTATCGCCAGCAGCGTACCCCATCCAGGAGATTCGGTCAAATGGATGGCATCCACTTGATCTTGCGTCGTCGCAACCCGGCATAAGATCTTTTCTTCTTCCTGTTCTCACTGTTAAACCGAAATTGTCACTCATTTGCACAAGACGTACCTCGCTAAACACGCCCATACCGTGCAGAAAACACAGCAGGTGGAAATCGGAAATCGTCTCTATCGTTTTGGATGACCGTAACTGCTTGGCCACGTCTTTGGGGTCTTGCCCCTCTGCCACGGCCTCTCTGTTCTCCACGGGGAATTTGGTGTTCTTAAAAAGTGCATTGGGTTTGATGGGCATGCCAGCCGTCAAAGAAACCAGGAGATACTCAACCGGGAAGCTAGGCTTCGCATTTTCTTGCACATTGGCACCATACTCGTTAATGCGGCGATAGAAGACTTCAGGTATGTATCGAGCTTTGCCGGACGGGCTGTCGTCAGCTTCATCGGACTGAACCAGCATCACAGCAGGGTCGGCTGAGGGCTCGACGATGTCTGCGCGAACCATCTCAACCGCAGCATTTGACGCTTGGTAGGCAGTGATGGTGATGCTCTCGTCTTGGTCTCCTGTAACCACGCAGGTGACAAAATTAGAGCCAAAGCGTCCAGTCTCGCTCCATTTCGAAGGCCTGGAATATTGCGCTTGGAGTCGTGCGGCGAAAGCGATCTCAAGAGATGACAAGAAATAAGAGTCGATGTGTCGTTTGCAGACAGCCTGGCCCTCGCCTTCTTCCGGTGTTACCAGGTCGGTGAAAATGACTCCTACCCGCTCAAGACCACAAAGCCTGGCGACCTCATCGACATCTTTCTCATTCGGCCACTCTAACAATGTAAGTCCGTCCAGTTCGCACATTTGAGGGGGTTCGTATATCGCCTCGACCACAGCCTTAATACCTAACGGCACTTCTGCGTACTCTTCATACCGCCCGTACAAGAAACCGAGGCGCTGGCTGCCCGACTTTCTCCAAAAATCGATCAGCTTGTCAACCATGTCTGACGAGGCGAACTCCACATGATCAACCATGCGAAATGGCTGTGGTTGCAGGGTGATGGCGCTTGGCTGACACTTGGAGCATATACCTTCAGGCCAGGGAGGATGACCGGAAGGACAATCTTTCTTCACTCGATAGTATGGCTCTGTCAGAGGGGGCATGTAAGAGCTTTTCAGCTCGGGCTTATTGGTCGCGGCGTTGATCTTGCGGAGGTAGCTGTGGAAAGACAAGTGCTTGATCTTCCGCTCATCCAGATACTTCTTGTCAAACGGCTCCAGAGGCTGACAGTAATCGCACATGCCTTTGGGGCCATGGCGGCACATTTTCAGGTCCCTTGGTCTTGCTATCTTCCCATCTTTTTTGTCTAATCGGTCATCCAGGGCCGATTGTTTGATCACTTCCCAGGGATTCTTAATCAGGGTGGGGGATGTTATAGTAGGAGCAGGTATAGGCGCGGTGATTTCAGGGAGGGCGATTGTTCCGTTCAGTCTTCGAGGGGCAGAGGCACTTTCGTTGTTCGTGTGGCCGTTGGACAGTCTCTCTAGCTCTGAGAAGCCTATGAATAACTTGTCTCCATGTTTGAGCCCAACCTGCCTCAGTTCGACGCCAGGTAAATCTGCTAGACGCCGTTCCCGATCAAGGTCGGGTTTCGAGCTCACAGGTCGGTTACTTAACACAATTGAGTCGGCATCGGTGTTCGGGGGGAGGTTGTCAAGAATCTATTGTCGCGTGAGCATGCGGTCGCAGCAAAATACGAGGGTACTATACCTTCGTGGTCAAGGTCGAGAAGTGTTCGTCAGGCTCGACATTAAGGCGAAATTGCCCAAACTTGGATTCGAATCGCAGAAGCATGACGGAGGCTCCTTCACAGTGAGGACTATGAGACAACGGGTTTCGGGACTTGGGAGAAAAAGAGGGGAGGAGAGACCGCAGAGCGATATAGGTTCAGCGGGTGGACAGGAACAAGCCACGAAAAGGTGAAAGATGGAGGCGAGTTGCAGTAACAAAGAAGTCCATCAGGCGTGATTGATGTGTCGAGTAAACTGCCCTGGTACCTGACGCCGCCTTACGAAGTGCTCGTAACCACATACATGCCTAGGTGTGGATTGTGGGCAGTCGCGCAGTTGGTGAGGCGCTGGCACTGCGGTGATGATCGCGGTATGCCGCAGGTGTGCTGTCACTCATTGGATGCTTGGAGAAGCTTCTCCGAAAAGCTCAAGGCTCACAGGCTGCAGTTCTTGGTGCGTCATCCGCCGCCGAAATGTTGCCTCCCACTCGCTCCCACTAGCAGCAGTGCACGGTTTCCGACTTCCAAGCACCAACCAGGGCTTGCCAAGCTCACCAACCAGAACTTGAAGTCTCGGTGTACGAGTGGCAGAGAGACAGCGGCGTCAACTGCCACTGGTAGGGCCTGATCACAGCTTTTTTGGTTGATTAATATATTCACTCAAACCACCCAGCCCCGAGCGCCTTAGCTATTGCTTGCTACAAATAAAAAGCTGTCGTGTCCAAGATACACTCAAAAGCTCACTGTGTTGTTGGTTGCCGTTGGTTGCTGGCCAAATTCAGGTCATCACGTCGAACTGAGATAGCACACTTTGGGGACCCCCCAGCACACGCTGTCACGATCCTTTATATAACTGTCCCAGCCTCTTTTCCATCACCTTCCGTCCCTCATCAGATTTCCAAATCTCCTCGGACGGTGCTCCCTTCACGACGTCCCAGGCTATCAAGTTGGCTGTCACCTTGGTGAGATCTTCTTGCTTCCGTTCCCAGTCCTTGTCCTTTTGTAGATGAACACCCGAAGTCACCACAACCAGCGGGACCTTGGGCGCTTGAATATTTCGAGCGGTCACAACCTCATTCTTGGTCAAGGAGTCGGCCACCAGGTTTTCTTGCAGCTTGTTTTTGATGAACTTGCCTCCCTGATAGGATGATTTGCCAAAAACTCGGTCTTCCTTGCTGCGGCCTTTGAACAGCGCTCCTGCAAGGCGGTCAAGACCCAGAGGAGACAAGATACCGCGTCCCCACAAGACGAAACCACGTCCAGGATTGGCGATCTTGTACAGGAGATCCTCATGTAATCCGTCAATGAACATCATTCCACTGATAGCACGAGGGTGCCTTGCAGAGAAGACCCTACTGTAGATGCTCCCAATTCCCGCCGAGACAAGAATCCAGGGCCCATCTTCTCCTGCGATGGCTAGAGCCTCTGAAATTGCATCTGCTGACATTCCAGCAGAATGAGGAGACGGTGCGTTGTCGGACCATGCGATGCCTGGGCGATCCCAATAGCAGTAACGATCGATCGTCTTGTTTGTCCAGGTGGAGTACACCCATCCTTCAAGGCCGTCTTCCACGGGCATGTATCCCCCTTCAAGCAAAACGGTGGGTTTAGGCTTTCCATTCTTATAATATGTCTGATTTCCAACACAAGCCAGATGAATGGAGTACTGCTCATTGTCCACCAGGTATCTCTTGCCAGGAGCTGGCAGAGTGGCGTCCCTCGAACGCAGCACGAGTACTGCAGTCAGGAGCACCGTGATCAACACGAAAATACTCATCAGGAAGGTCGCCGTGAAAACGGCACACCATTCTCTTAGTGAGCGACGCGTTTCCTGACGTCCAGTGAGGCGCTCCTCCTCCTCCGCCTTCCCCCATTTCACCGTCCTGTTTGTCACCACGTTGTATAGTCCAATCAGGACGGCCCAGACAACGGACGCAATGCCAATCCAGCCCTCCTCGATTCGAATCTGTGGTACTGCAAGAATGATGATCATGTCGATCAGCAGAAGAACAGAAATGGCCATGCTGAGGACGCTCATGGCCGTGGAAGGATGGGCAAAGAACAGGAGGGCCGTAAAGATGTTCCCGATGGTGAGGGTGGTGTAGGCGACATCGAAGAAGCCCGAGCCCCTCGAGTTGAAATGAGGAGGGCTGACGAAGATGGAGATGAAGAGCAAAACCCACCAGAGGCAGGTGAGCATGAGGAATAGGACTTCAAACCATCGCAAAACCCGAACACTCCAAAGATTGTAGGGTGTTACCTGTCGACACGGTCAGCTCATACTGTATCCTGCCTGCAATAGGAATGTTAGCGTACGGCTGGGTCATCAGGACTGAGGTACCCGACGCCTCGATCATGACGAGGTAACAATCTTGTTCGTTCCGTAGCCTCTTCTGAGGATCGGTTTGGTGGAGGTTCCGAGGTGGTAGTCGCAGTTCCGCTTTCACCATCAACATCTTCATCTTGGCTTGCATGACCATTGTCTTTCCCTTTACTTCCCCATAGCGACACCATTGTGGTGGGTATCTGCCGTGAAGATGAGTCGAGGATGCCGTAGATGAAGATCGAAAGGTACTATCGAACGCTGGAACAGGGGTGTGAAACAGGCTGCGAGCTAGAACAAAATGGATGAGATTTTCCAGAAATAGCTCTCCCCGAAAAGACAACCTTGAACAGCTTGAAGATGGAAGTGAAAGAAGAAATTGCTTCAGAGCTCTCCATCATTGTGATCGCCCATAAAAAAAGGCAGCTGTGTTTCTCCAAACGTCATTGAAAACCTTTTGGTGGCACCCGTTATTGCAAAAAGGGTTTGGCGCAAGCAAGCACGATTCAGAGGCTGGTCGCTCAACTAGAATAGGCTAGCTGCACTTCCCCTCAAGAGCCTAGAGAGCCTAGAAAGAATGGCTTTGGTAGGCGATCAAGCTCGCCTATGGTATTCCCTGCTCGTCTTCTGGGCCCCGGCTATCTCCACCGACTCGGAGCTCCCTCAGGCTAGGCTCGTCGATCCACATTCTCGACCGTCTCGCCCACATTGTCGTGGCACGCATGCCGTCAACTCCTTATCACAAGACCCCTTCGGACGGCCAGCCTCGCTCAAACTAAAAACTAGCATCTGCGGTAACCTGGCTTATTCCGCTTCGCATCGTTTGTCGACAGCATGAGCGATCTGCAGAGATCTTTTGCCAAAGCACATCTCTCCCATCTTCCCCCAGAGGCTCCGAACATCCTGGACACATGCGAGGAAGATGAAGCAGACGAAGTCGGCGATTTGAGGCCAGGGTCGCCAAATGATTCTTCTTCCTCTTCTGCCTCGTCGGCATCTTCCACGGGCACTATCGTTCCCTCCCCCAGCCGTAATCTATTTGAACGGCCTCGAAGGTGAGCTCACGGCCGGTGTTGTTGCAATTGGAAATGATTTCTAAAGCCAGTGATTCAAAAGCTCGGCGATAAAATCTCGATCAGCACCCCTTCCCTGGAATGACTATTTCGCTCAAGATCTCTCGTTTGAGCACAAGACGCCCTCGGAAACCGTCAACCATCATGTCTACCTAACGCCACCTTCAGCGGGTGGTCCGCTCATCGTTACGCACCACGGCGCCGGGTCGTCGGGCTTGTCATTTGCCGTTTTCGCCCTTGAATTGTTAAAGATCATCCCCAATGCTGGAGTGCTATCACTCGACGCCCGCGGCCACGGCCAAACCACCACCACCACATCATCAGGAAGCTCACCACCCTCACAAGACTTGAGCTTGACCACCTTAGCGGAGGACCTGGCTTTCGTGGTCAACGCAGTCAAAGCGCACATGAAATGGGTCACCATGCCCGATATCGTTCTAATAGGCCACAGCCTTGGAGGAGCTGTGGTCACCGAAGTCGCCCACGGACGACTCCTGGGCACTTCATTACTCGCCTACGGAGTACTCGACGTTGTTGAAGGTTCCGCCATGGACGCCCTGAAAAGCATGGACACGTACCTGTCCACGCGACCGCAGTCCTTTCCCTCGCTCGCCTCAGGGATCGAATGGCACACCAAGTCCCGCACAATCCGCAATACCACTTCGGCTCGCGTCTCGGTGCCTTCGCTACTGCACCAGACTAACCTCCCCGCCAGCGAGATCTGGACCTGGCGCACCGACCTCGCCGCCACAAAGCCCTTCTGGGAGTCCTGGTTCCGTGGCCTGTCGCAGAAATTCCTCACCTCGCGCGGCGGGAAGCTGTTATTGCTCGCCGGCACGGACAGACTGGACAAGGATCTCATGATCGGCCAGATGCAAGGGAAGTACCAGCTGCAGGTGTTTCCCGAGGCCGGCCACTTTGTCCAGGAGGACCAGCCCGCAAAGACAGCACACGTGATTGCGGATTTCTATAGAAGGAATGATCGAGGCGCGTTGGTGTTGCCGCCTAAGGTAGATGATTTGATCAGGGCGGGCAAATTGAAACCTGCACCAGGGACGAAGTGAAATAGTGGATGGGGAAGAGTATTTTCTGTCTACGAAGAAACACCTCACGCATTGCAGGCACGACACGTAGAGGAATAGGATGAACGTCTCCAGACAGGAGACTTATGCCAGCGTTCAAAACTAGATCTTTGCCCAAGTCATAACTATCTCTTTCCCTTCCCTTTCATCTTAAGGGGCTTGCCTTTCGAGGTCTTCCCCTTACTCTTACTCCTCTTTTTCTCCCTCACCGCCATCTTCGCCGCAGCTTCGCTTCCCTTTCCTTTCCTCCACACCTTGCCCTCCTTCCTCTCCTTCGCATCATCCAATCTCTTTTTATCTTTATTACTTAGTTTCTTCCTCTCTGCCTTGACATTCACTACTGCTCCACCGGGCCCGTTCAGCTCTATCCGCCCCTTTGTTTTGGCATCGCGTTTCTCCTTCTCTGTCTCGAACCACGTGCGCTTCGGCCGCGCCAGGATTTCTTGCTCATGCTTGATCAGGTTTTCGCCCCGGCGCAGCTCGGACTCGGTCGTGGCGAGTTGTTTTTCTTGCTTCTCTTCCTGTAAGATCTCGTCAATTTCTTCGTCGAGATCCTCAAGGCGCGAGGCCATGGTGTCCACTTCTTGAGCTTCCATGATCCGGGAGACAATCTTGGCGCCTTGTTGGCGCCCTGACTTGACTGCTGCTTTGACGATTTTGCGGTCAGGTTCTGCGGCGATGGTGCACGCGCGCCCTGAACGGCCTGCTCTAGCTGTACGGCCAACACGGTGCAAATAGATCTCGTGCGTCTGGGGTGCCTCATAGTTGACAACCGTCATGACATTCTTGATGTCCAAACCTCTACTAGCAAGGTCTGTAGCAAGTAGGTGCGTCGTCTTGCCATCTCGGAAAGCATTGACGGCACTGATTCGCTGTTCCTGGGTCATGCTACCGTGTAGTTCTCCTGCTTTGAGTCCTAGAAGTCCGAAGACGACACGGACACGGTGAGCTTCCTTCTTCTGTCGGAAAAATACAATAGTGCGTTCGGTGAAGAAGTTTTGGCACAGGAGACAGAGCGTGGCCAAACGCAGGCTTTCACGACCTGGACGGAGACGCACAAATTCTTGCACCAGACCGGCTGTTGTGGATTTTTTGGCATCGACGGAGAGTCGAACCGGCCGATTCATTCCCACACGAACCAATTTGTCCACACTGTCCGTCATCGTGGCGGAGAATAGCATGGTTTGCCGACCTTTCGGGATGGTCTTGAGGATTTCATTCAATTCATCTTCAAATCCTGTCTCCAGCATCCGATCTGCCTCGTCCAAGACGAGGATTTCGATGTTTTCCACAGCAAAACTGGCCGAGTTGCGCATATGGTCGATGAATCTACCAGGTGTAGCAATAACGACGTCGGGTCGCTTTTTCAGGATTGTTTCTTGTTCCCGCAAGGAGAATCCTCCAACCACTTGTGCGAATGTAATGTCTGTGAAGCGGGCGAGTGCCGTAGCCACATTGTAGCATTGGACCGCCAATTCACGTGTGGGCATCAAGATTGCCACTCGGGTTGTAGGGACTTTCCTGGGCCTATAGAGAAGTCGCTCGAGGATAGGAAGGAGAAATGCCGCAGTTTTACCTGAGCCGGTCACGGCGGACCCGACAACATCGAGGCCTTGTAGTGCGACGGGGATCGCGCGAACTTGAATGGGTGTTGGCGAGGTGAAAGACAAAGCAGCAAGGCCGCGAAGGATAGGCCGAGATAGAGAAAACTGCTGAAATGAGGATGCAGACTTGACATTTGGCCGCTCACTCTCGTTGTCGGGTGCGAAGAAGGCAGCACGTTTCGCCTTCTCTTCGGGATCTGAAGAGACTGAAGTTTCAGATTCAGCATCTGATTGATCCTGATCGGAGGCTAGATCATCGGGATGGGCAGTTGGGGATGCCACAGAGCCGCTGTCGGCTGCGCTGTCGTCGTCAACAGCGTCCGCACTGTCCCCGTCCGCGGCGTCGAAGTCCGGCTCCTCATCCTCTGAGGCGGCTTCAGCTCCGAAAGCATCTGATGCTAGCAACTCTTCATCCTCGAATTCGGGCATTTCGATGTCGTCCTCGTCATCTCGATCATCGTTAAAAGCTGTGGCTTCTTCGTCGGAATTTAACTCAGTTGCTTCCTTCTTCGTCGAGTTGGCCGACACGGTCTTTTTCTCTGCTCGGCGGGCAATTATGGCGTCGATGTCCACGCCTGTCTTGTTCTTTCCATTTTTTAGAGTCAGATCATCCTGGCCCCATCCGTCAAATTCTTCCACGTCGTCCAGGAGGGCGTTTGGGCCGATGTCGAATTCAAAATCTGGGTCAAGAGCATCATCTTTGACGCCATGATCGTCTTCTCCATCCTCGTCGCTGTCTAATTGTGATTCCGTGTCTTCATCATCCCTCCCGCACCTCTGTTTTGTGATCTTCTGTCTCTTTTTGTTTTGACTCGCTTTTACTTCTCGTTTGCGTTTGGTGCCGCGCTGGAGGTCGGTGGTTTCAAGCTCGGTTTCGGGGTCAGAGGGGGATAGATCTTCGTTGTCAGAAATTGTCAGGACAAATTCGTCCTCGTCTCTGCGTGGAGTCATGATGATAGAGGAGCCCAGCGTGAGTGTAGCCTCATCTCGTAAATCTGAATCTGAACTTGAATGTGCTTAGAACTTTTTTTCGTACAAAGTGGCAGAATCTGCGAGGGCGGTGAGATTAGCGCGAGAAATTTGATGCGGCGAGTTCAGTGAGGGGCGGGTCTCCTGCGGCGGTGGCAGCAGCAGCAACAGCACGGGCCCTGGCACTGGCAGCGACGACGGGAACTGCGCCTGCGACTTGAACCGCATCCCGGGGCTGCCTAAAATCTTGAAACTTGAAACTTCTTGATCTCTGATCTGCCGTTGACGCCCCCACTACACCAACATCTACATACTTACCCGCCTGTACCCCTACGTCTCTAAACTTAATCGACTTGTTGATGGACTGAGGATTCAGACTCTTCTACGATGACTTCAACCCCTGCACTTCTGAGCGTCGCGTAGGAGTACGCGCAAGCTGAAACTTGACGAATATTCTAGGTAGGGCGTACATTCGAGCACCAACACGACAAGCCAACGGCGAAACGACCGATGCCTCGGTAGGGATCGAGGATGTGGAATGCAGTGGGATGCCATGGACCAGTACTTCTGCAGTAAGTCTTACCACGAATGGGATGACTGTGATCCCTTTTTCCTGCATACAATATGCATGGCTGATGGCTGATGGCTCCTCGGCTCAGCCTCTTCGTAAAGATGACAGGGTCTCTCCTGGGAAGTCGTCGTCTTGTGAAAGAATCCCACGTCTACGATTGTGGAGAAATTTTCACGGATTGCCTTGACGGGTAAATCGAGGACATCATGTGAGGACAGCACATCTTTGTCCTCGAAATGTGAGGCTTCGTTGTCACAAACCGTATCTGCCGAGGACATCTGGAGGAATTTGACAGGTGCGATGACAATTCCCAATCGTATCGTCTGCGACCTGGCGAGTATCCGTTGGTATATCACCCCAGAGCCTTCCGTCTCCGCGTATTGCGAACATCCTGCCTGCGTTCGCAGGAAATCTGAGTACAGTCACTCCACTCCGGCAGCGCAGAAATAAGTCCCTCTGAGAGCCAACGGCGGACTCGGGGAATCCATATATAATTCTTATTCAGCCCACGCGTCTGCCATACGTGGACGGTTTCCTTCGGAACACAGATGGATACCCACCTAGCCGCATCCAGCGTTGCTGTCGTGTAACAAGCCTGAGGGCAAGGTTGGCCTTCTGGAAAGGTGGCTTGCAGTAGCTCGTCCCAGCATCCTTGCCGACCGAGACATCGCGGTCACCGCCTCTTTGAGGATTTGACGAGTCGCATAAATATCGGGATGCAGGAATGCGGTTTTTCTCGAAATGAAGCGACCTAGACTCGAGTATCAGACGAGCATCAGACCCTCTGGGTTGTCGTCTGCACAAGCACGTAGATCAAGTCCCATCGGCGATAGTCGCTAGGGCTGATCTTCACGTCTAGAACATGTCCTCTAGCAGAGCATCCTGGTGAGGGCCTGTTTGAGGCAGGGCAAGCCATTGTGGGTTCTAGAAACACGAGTCGCATGAGAAGCGAGAAAAATGGCTCAGCGAGCATTTGATACTTCCCCGTCTCTGGCTGAGCAGATTTCACATCTGCAAGCTGGCGGAGTTGGTCCACGAATCCAGGAGGAGTGATGACACTCGACCAGGACTTTTGGCTTGCTTCGGCTTGCCTCATGCCTTCTCGGATTCGAGCAACTGTTCCTTCTGGCAATGATATCAAGCGATGCAGGACAAGTCAGCGCCACACAAAGTCGAGTCTCCACCCCTTCTGGCGGCTAACGGTAGAAGGCCCGGGAGGGTGTGCAGGTATATCCCATGTTCAAAATGCGTGGGCATGGCGACCGGGATCCTCTTTTGGTACAGATGGCCTTGAGAAATGATGAGTCCCCCACCCATATTTGTAAAGATGCCTGGGTGCCTTTGATACTATCCAATCCTTCAGCCTGGTGTGAGCGTTGTAACGCCCACGCTGCCCGTTCCTTTTGGTCGTACCCGTACAGTTATCGCTGATTGTCCAGACTCGTTATCTTGGGAGCATCCCACTTTTTTGTTGGCGGCCCTTTCGATTAGGAGGACCCTGTGCCGACTGGCCGCTAGGTGGCTGTATCTCTGTTTCTCTCTCGATTGCTGCCGTTTAGTCAAAGGTCTATTGTTTCTTGTCGAACCTTGATCCCGATCGTGAGTGGATCGCTTGGAGCATGCACACCGCTGTCTAAATCAAAGCCTGCGCGAAGGTTTGAGTCGCACTTGGCTACAGAGTAGCAGCCCTCGTAGTAGTCCTCACAGCCCAACGCAAATTTGTCGGCTGCAATCACGTCAGTTCCGGCTCGGGCAGGCTGACTGCTCAGAGTCTTTGTAACGTTCTCGCAACCGCCAATGCACATGCAAACAAGACAGCGTAACTGGAGCCTTTCGGAGGCGCCAGGCGACTCTGGAATAGTGCCGCAGCTACACCAGCTTCCCACCAGATCCCCTTGCATGCGCGACTGATTCGTCGTGCGCATTCGTTCTTGTGCTACGGCTCTTTGTTGTCATCTTTTTTTTCTCGTACCCATATTTATCCTACCTCCCCGTCCTCTCTCTGACTGTTTTTCTTCCTCAGTATGACTCTTTCTGGAGATACTGACTCTAGCTATGGCACCGCGCGATCAGAGCCCAATGCCACCACCTCCGGTATGATAAACCCCGCATCTTCAACAAAAAAATTCTCCTCAGCCTTACTGACTCCCTGCCAGCCTCCCAACTCGCCAGTACTGAAACGTTGCCGGAACTGAGAGCCCGGCTAAAGGCGGGCTTGAGAACATATCCTGACTTTCCAAAGGTAAGACCATCTCAGTCTCTGATTGCAGAAACTTGGTGCTAATAAAGCGGAAAAGAAAGGCATTCTCTTCGAAGACATCCTCCCTCTCTTCTCCTCCCACTCGCTTCACCAAGACCTTATCCGAGCATATGAACTACAAATCATCGAAACCTTCGGTCAGGATAATCTTCCTGATGTGATAGTTGGCCTTGATGCGCGAGGATTCTTGTTCGGCCCGACTTTAGCCCTGCGATTCGGTGCAGGCTTCGTTCCTGTCAGAAAAGCTGGCAAACTACCTGGCAAAATCGAGACAGCAGAGTTCCAAAAAGAATATGGCACAGATACGTTTGCCATGCAGACTGACGCCATCAAGCCTGGCCAGAAGGTCCTTGTTGTTGACGACTTGATTGCAACTGGAGGTTCTGCGGCTGCGGCTGGCACGTTGGTCGAAAAATGCGGAGGGACACTGCTCGGCTTCATCTTCATCATCGAGCTTACCTTCCTCAAGGGCCGAGATAAGCTCAACGCCCCCGTTTACACGCTGCTCGAGAGTCAGTCAGAGTAACCCAGTGTCGATACGTTTATCGAGGGATTTCTGTCATACTGAATAGCCCTTGATACGAATTCAGCCGGCGAGGATCCAGCATTCAACCTGTCGGAACCGGCGCCTTCAAGGCGATGTCAGCACGATGCTGAGCTTGGATGATTCGATTCAGCTCTGCAACCGAAAACTTGGAGAGAATTGATGGAACCGGATTTTAGGGGATTTTCTCTTGAGCGCTTCAAATTACCTTCATACCGAAATTGGCCGCGAAATGGCCATCATTTTTGTGTTAATGTCTATTCAATCGTGTTATTTGTTGATACCATGCCCGCCCTGCAAGGGAGCAGGCAGTTTCTCCCGAAGAAAGGGAGTATTGTTTCGTGGGGAAATGATCTCGCATATGGGAGATTCAGATTACAGCGCAGAGACCAATATTGATATCCAGCGATGTCTTTTTCAAAATCAAAACTTTTATCGTATTTGTAAGATGAGATTCTGATTTCGTATTAGGGGACGGATGACTGGAAAGAATTCATAGCAGTGAGTCAGGCTATTCAAGTTGTGGCATATTGATAGAAATCGAAGGTGTGCAGCCCATCTGTTTGTGCTCTTCAGGCGAAGTCGAGTAACCTTGGAAGATGGCCACGAAATTGTACAGACGCGAGTACCAATGTTACTCGTACTCTCTCCCGAGCCTGCCTAACACTAGTCCCCGGAAGCTTCTAAATGGCCGATCGTCGGGGCGTTCAACAAGCAAGAACTGATCCCCACACGCGCCGTCACCGCGGCCTTGGAGCGTTGGGTCGCTGGAATGGGAGGTGCAAGTGCATGTTTCGGGCTGGTCTCAAACTGGGCTCGCTGTCGCTCCCAGGAAATCCTTCACTCGTTCGCTCACGTTTCCACCCTCACCCTCGCATGCTTCCATTGTCACTCGCTTAGTGTCCCTCTTCTTTATTCGATCTCCTATTGCTCCATCGTTCCAGACCATTTCTGAGCTAAAAGTTCTGCGCAATCCGCCAGCCACAAATGACGCGATACCAATATGTCGGGCATCAATGCTGAATTGGAAGACGCCTTGCGCAGGCTCGATGAAGAGCTGGAAGAAGGAGACATCACCAGAAAAGGTTATGAAAAGAGACGCACTCTCATACTTTCTCAATACATCAGTCCGCAGCCACAAGTGATACAACCCCAATCTCATTCGCAGCCACATCCACAATCAAGAGGATTGCGAATACACTCTCCTGACGATAGCGACCATCCTGCCTCCAATGATGCCTCTAGAGCAGCTTCACTGGCGGCTCTTACCGGCCAGCAAATTGCCGGGTCCTCAAGAAATGGGACTTTTAGCGACAATTATCCCAGCATGGGTCGCCAGGCTTCGATGATGAGAGAAGATTTCAACGAATCAAGGAGAAGCCTCACTCCTCAGGGTCATGTACAGAGATTCCAAGAGAGGGAAACCGGTGCCGTACCCCGTGAATCTCTCTTGGCCCCTTCGTACGATGGGCGCAACGAGACATTTGTTACGGCCAACGATCAATCACGCAGCCAGACGCTTTTGAGCCAGAATTACGCCTTCAACCCTGAAGCCCAGCAGAATTATGGCGCTCCTGCTCCAGAGACAAGAAACTCTACTATGCTTGACTCGCAACAGGGCTATTTCTCGGATTTTGCTGGCCAACAACGAGAAGAGCATCAAGAGAGTTATGGCGGGAATCTACACCGATATTCCCAGGGCGAGCTGACGTCTCCGACAGCCCAGGTCGCGCCGCCATTCCTCGGTTCAAATGAGCTAGCAGGAGGCGCCGCAATCCACCAGATGCCCCTAGAACCCCGTGAAGTACCGTTCGCCATTTGCGATCCCCACGACTCACATATCGAGATGTCCAGGTTCGAGAACATTGCTGCAGTGCTGAGGCATCGAGCGAAAACAAATGCTAAGCAGGCAGCTTACTGGGTACTTGATCAGAAAGGCAAGGAACTCGTTTCGATTACGTGGGAAAAGCTGTGTAGCCGCGCTGAAAAGGTTGCCCAGGTCATCCGCGACAAAAGCAGTCTCTACAAAGGGGACCGTGTTGCTCTCATCTACACCGAGAACGAAATTATTGAATTCGCCGTGGCCCTGCTTGGCTGCTTTATCGCTGGCGTAGTGGCTGTTCCCATCAACGATCTGAAAAATTATGCCAGGCTCAACGTCGTTTTGACTTCAACGCAAGCACACCTTGCGTTGACTACTGAAGCCAACCTGAAGAACTTCCAGCGAGATATTACTGCCGCGAAGCTTAATTGGCCTCGTGGTGTAGAATGGTGGAAGACCAACGAATTTGGGAGCTATCATCCGAAGAAGAAGGGCGAAGAACCTCCTCTGGTGGTTCCTGACCTCGCCTATATCGAGTTTTCAATGGCTCCCACAGGTGATCTCCGAGGCGTGGTTATGAGCCACAAGACCATCATGCATCAGATGGCTACCCTCAGTGCTATGATGACTTCAGCTACAAGCAATACCAAGGCCGATACCTTTAATCCTTCATTACGTGACAAGCAAGGCCATTTGATTACCGGCTCAAGGCACGGTGAGACAATCCTTAGCTATCTAGACCCAAGGCAGAGTATAGGCATGATTCTTGGAGTTTTACTGAATACCTATGGCGGCCATACCGTGATATATATCGACCAGCGCACAATTGAAACTCCGGGTTTGTATGCAAACCTCATCACCAAATACAAGACAACTTTGCTAGTCGCAGACTATCCCGGGTTGAAGAGAGCTGTCTACAACTACCAAACTGATCCTATGACAACGAGAAATTTCAAACGCAATTTCGAGCCGAACTTTGCCAGCGTCAAGCTATGTTTAATCGACACTCTGACAGTGGACGCCGAATTCCACGAGCTTCTTGCAGACCGATGGCTCAAGCCACTTCGAAACCCGAGAGCCCGAGAAATTGTGGCTCCCATGCTCTGTCTCCCTGAACACGGCGGAATGGTGATCAGCATGCGTGACTGGCTAGGAGGAGAGGAACGTATGGGCTGCTCATTGACTCATGAGATGGATCATGACCATGAAGTCGAAGAGAAGAAAGAAGAGAGCTCGACTGCCAAATCTGGGTTTGGCAGCAGTCTCATTGGCGGGGGCAACCCTAAGCCTTCGAAAGAGCGCTCGACAGAAGACCTAGGCGAGGTGCTCCTGGACAAGGAAGCCTTGAGAACAAACGACATTGTAGTCCTAGCCATTGGATCGGAGGCAAGAGCCAAAGCGAGTTCCTATCCAAACGCCGTGAGGTGTGGAGCTTTTGGGTACCCTATACCCGACGCAACTCTTGCTGTCGTCGATCCCGAATCCGGTTTACTTTGCACTCCGAACTCGATCGGCGAGATCTGGGTTGATTCTCCTTCTCTGTCAGGAGGATTCTGGGCGCTCCCGAAGCACACAGAGACAATTTTCCACGCCCGGCCATTCTGCTTCAAGGAGGGGAATCCTACACCGACCGCGATAGACCCTGAATTCCTACGTACCGGTCTCCTCGGCTGTCTGATCGAGGGCAAAGTCTACGTTCTGGGACTGTACGAGGATCGACTCAGACAGAGGGTTGAATGGGTTGAGCATGGCTTGGCGGTACAGGAACATCGCTACTTCTTCGTTCAACATCTCATCATCAGCATCATGAAAAATGTGCCCAAGATTCACGACTGCTCTGCCTTTGATTGTTTCGTCAACGATGAACATCTTCCAATCGTCCTTCTGGAGTCTCCATCAGCCTCCACGGCTCCTCTGTCGTCTGGCGGTCCTCCGCAACAACTGGATATTGCTTTGCTTGACTCTTTAGCGGAAAGAACGATGGATATTCTGTACCAAGATCATCACCTCCGAGTGTATTGCGTCTTGATAACGGCTCCCGGGATCCTTCCACGAGTAACCAAGAACGGCAGACGAGAAATCGGGAATATGCTCTGCAGGAGAGAATTTGATAATGGAGCGTTACCTTGCGTCCACGTCAAATTTGGCGTTGAAAGGGCGGTCCAAAATCTCCCTGTCGGTGAGGACATCAACGGTGGCATCTGGTCAGCCAATTCGAGCGCTGTGAGGTCTGATCTGCTCTACGATCAAGAAACCCAGTGGTCTGGTGTTGATCCGCGAGAAGTCGTCATTGATGATAGAACTTCCACAGCGCTGAGTAATTTCACCAATGTGTTCGACCTAATGCAGTGGAGAGTTGCCCGGCAAGCCGACGAGCTGGCATTCTGTACCATTGATGGTCGCGGAAAAGAGGGCAAAGGACTCACATGGAAGAAATTCGACCAAAAGGTGGCAGCAGTTGCTCTCTTTCTTCGCAACAAGATCAAGGTCAAGCCAAGCGACCACCTGATCCTGATGTACACCCACTCAGAAGACTTTGTGTTTGCCATCTATGCTTGCATGGTGCTGGGAGCCATCGCAATTCCCGTGGCTCCCCTCGACGCCAACAGGCTGTCCGAGGATGCGCCAGCCTATTTGCATATTGTTGCCGACATGGGTGTGAAAGCGGTTCTTTGCAATACAGATGTCGACCATTTATTCAAGCAGAAAATCGTCTCGCAGCACCTCAAGCAGTCCGCCCAATATTTGAAGGCACACATCCCTAATGTCTATAACACGACGAAACCGTCAAAGCAGTCGCATGGATGTCGAGAACTGGGTCTCACTGTTAATCGCTCGTGGATTTCTCCATCGAACCCCGTCGTCATTTGGACTTATTGGACGCCGGACCAGCGTCGAGTTTCTGTGCAACTAGGACACGACACCATCTTGGGAATGTGCAAAGTGCAGAAGGAAACCTGTCAAATGACCAGTTCCAAGCCCGTCTTAGCCTGTGTGAGGAGCACGATTGGAATAGGATTTCTACACACCGTCACGATGGGCGTCTACAACGGGAGTGCCACCTATTTGATCTCACCTCTAGACTTTGCACAAAATCCCGGAGGCCTTTTCCAGGCACTTTCCAGGTACAAAGTCAAAGACACTTATGCGACTAGTCAGATGTTGGACTTTGCTATGGGCCACGTTCCTGGCAAGGGTTTCTCCCTCCACGAACTGAAGAACCTCATGGTTACTAGTGAAAGTCGGCCACGCCTCGATCTGTTTGCAAAGGCAAGGACACATTTTGCCCAAACTGGACTCGAGCGAACAGCGGTCAACACCATCTATGCGCACGTTCTCAACCCAATGATCGCGTCTCGCAGCTACATGTCGATTGAACCAATCGAACTATGGCTTGACGTGCGTGCGTTGCGGCGAGGTCTCATCTATCCTGTCGACCCAGATACAGATCCGACAGCTCTCTGTGTACAAGACTCGGGAATGGTCCCGGTGTCGACTCGCATCGCTGTAGTCAATCCTGAAACATGCCAGCTATGTCATATTGGCGAATTTGGCGAAATCTGGGTGCAGTCTGAAGCTTGTGCCAAATCATTCTACATGTCAAAACAGGTCTTTGACGAGGAGCGCTTTAACGGTCGTATCATGGGTGGCGATCCTAATGCCAGTTACGTCCGAACAGGCGACCTAGGGTTTCTACACAATGTTACTCGACCCATTGGTCCCGGAGGTCAACCAGTTGAAATGCAAATATTGTTCGTCCTCGGCAGTATTGGAGAGACTTTTGAGGTCAACGGGCTCAATCACTTCCCTATCGACATCGAGACGACTATTGAGAAGAGCCACCGAAACATCACTCCAGGAGGCTGTGCTGTCTTCCAAGCTGGCGGTTTGGTTGTCGTTCTGGTGGAAGTGTTCAGAAAGTCCTATCTGGCCTCTATCGTCCCAGTTGTCGTCAACGCCGTCCTCCACGAACATCAGATAATTGTGGACATTGTCGCATTCGTGGGAGAAGGAGATTTCCCCCGAAGCCGGCTGTCGGAAAAGCAACGAGGCAAGATTTTGGCATCATGGGTGACACGCAAACTGCGAACCATCGCGCAATTTGGTATCAGAGACGCCGATGGTGATAGCCCACATACTGCAACTCTAGGGGAACGCAAGGCGCCGAGTATGATGAGCAAGACATTGTCAGTGAGCCAGCCAGACCAAACCCGATCCTCCATCGCATCAGAGCCAAAGGGCAAGATTCAAATGGACCAGATGTCTAGCCGATCGAGCATTCTTCCTGAGTTGCCTTTCTCTTTGCCACCAAACCATTACCAGATCGACCCGACTGGTCTGTACGATAGCGGAAAACCCAACGAGAACAAAACCGCCGGCGTGTCCCTTAGCGATAATCCATACACCCTGCCCGAAGGCGTGGTGGAAATGCCGACAAGTACCTTCGAAGATAATGACCGAAAAGAAAACCCCTACCTCACAGACGAAAAGTTCTTCGATCCCAACGCCGATCCAGAGCGGCAGTTTGACAACTACAGTCCTGAAAGGTCACAGCTCGAGCTAGCACCTGGAGGACCTCCTCGACTTTCTCTAGTGAATCCGGACGAATACTCGCGAAATGGTAGCAATGACAACACTCCGACTTCTTACACGGCGACGGTCACACCGACCTCGGCCGTGCCCACAGCACTCAGGACCCCCATCGAAGGAGGAACCGAGAGCCCCTATGAAGATCAAGGAAATCCATTTCGCAACTCGATTCCAGCTTCGATACCGAGCTTCGATTTTATCACCTCCCCTTCCTTCGCAGGGTCTCTCAGCCCTTCCAAAGCTCCTGCACCTCGGGACCAGATGGCGAATGCTAGCGCAGCGTATAGTCGAATCACTTCTCCACCAGCGGCGGGCCCTGGCACCGTCGGGGGCGTACCAGGCGGCCGGGCATTACTTCCTAGTCAACAAGCACGATACCCTCGACCTACTCCGGCCCGGCAATCTGGTGACAATTCTTACGATTATCAGTTGAAAGATTTGCCACAAGAAGCACTGACCTACGTCAATATGCCAGGCCATAGAAGATCTGGATCATCATCATACGATGACCACAACGACAATCACAACGGCAATAGCCTGCATCCCAACGACGCGAAGCAGAGCGTGGATCTGAGCAGTATATCCGGCAGTGTCAGGAGCGTCAGCAGAAGGTACGACGGCAGTGGGTATGATGACTACGGATATTAAGGGCAGAATGAGCACTCGTGGAGAAGAAAAGCCGCGGGCGCCCTACGGTTTGCTCGAATAAATCGGATGTATAAGCAGGCATGCAGCAAGCCAAAGGAAAATTCAAAAGGAAAAGGACTTGGAAGCCTCGTCCACGTGATCACTGAAAATTGAAGTATTTTGCTTCTATGTACCAGAGCAAGCGAGCAAGCAATGTGATGAAATAAAAGGTTGATGAGAAAGACGAGATGATGTGAGGTGAGATGAGATGAGATGAGATGAGATGACAATGGCGGACACATGAAATGCTGCGGATACGTTGTGTATATCATAGCTAAGGCTACCTAGGTACAATGTCTATTGTATTAAAAGTCATTCGATGTCATCGCTACATGTACCGTCTATCTGGACGTACAGGTACCTACATAGGAACGTAGCTAGCCGTTCTGCATACCAGACTTTTTAAGCTCCGGCCTCATTCCTCCCCCTCAGCAAGACCCCCTCGCTGCCCCCTTTGCTTCCTTTGCCCGCCTCCCCGCATGTTCATGCCACAGGGAGCACCATCTCGATTGCCGCGGCTAGCGATTCTGGCACCGGCTTTTCTAGATACGTTCTCCCAAGGCGGGGTCGTAAATGCTAGCTTGTCAGTCTCAGGTTGATGATTCCATACCGGCGTAGCGTACCGTACTCGGACACGAGCTACGTAGAACATGACCTCGCTCCAAGAAAATGCGGGGATATGGAGGGAAAGAGGAGGAGGAGGAGAAGGAGGAGGGCAGATGAGTAGGCTGGTGGGTGGAATACATACATACAGGCCTCGATTTGGTTGACTTCATGACGACGACTTGTCCTCGGGTCAGTTTTACACGTGTTCGATTTACGACTGCGAGGTAGTGTCTCTCTGCTTGATACATCTTACATCCCTGCACCTTTTTCTGCGAAACAGAGTAGAGGAAATATTTCGATCGATCCGCTCGAATAAAAAGATATATCCCACACCACGCACCCTTTATATTAGGCTAAGCAGGAAAGAGTCTCCGAGGACGAGACGAAGAAGTGGCCTTGACCGAATCGAAACAACAAAGTACTCGGTTCATAGAAGCTGCATTGAATCATGCCTCCAACAACGATGCGCGCGGTCGTGTTGAAGGGTGACTTTCATGTACGTGTGGACCGACCAAAGAAATGACATGACACAACAAAGAGGCCAAATCATACACTTCGACAATGATGTCCGTGAATGACACTGACTGACTTTTTGTCTCTATACATAACTAGGTCGAAGTCGAAGACAGGCCGTACCCAAAGCTGCAAAAACCCACCGACGCCGTGCTGAAAGTAAGCTCGACGGCGCTTTGCGTAAGTCATCTCTATCATTTACTCCTCCCGTTTCTCCCAATTCCCTTCATGTCTTCAAGCAAATGTTTCCTCTGCCTGATACCCACTCCAGGGCTCTGACCTGCACTTCTACCGCGGCCACCTGAAATGCCCACCGGACTTCATTTGCGGCCACGAGTTCGTGGGGACTATCGTGGAGAAGGGCGACGAGGTGAGCAAGTTCGCCGTGGGCGACCAAGTCGTCGTGCCCTTCTACACAGCCTGTCAGGAGTGCTACTACTGCGTCAGAGGCCAGGCCAGTCGGTGCTCTAAGGGAGAGTTGTTTGGAAACTCGGTCCCCGCGAATACCATCGATGGAGGACAGGCTGAGTATGTCAGGGTGCCGTTGGCGAATTCGACGTTGGTCAAAACACCTGCTGGTAAGTCTATCGACCTGGTCTGAGTAAGTGTAAGGGGCGACAACGGCCTTGGAAGGAAAACCGCAAAACTGATGATTTCTCTCGTTTTGCAAAATAGGAATTCCAGAAGAAATGCTGGTCTTGATGGCCGATATCTTCCCGACGGGTTACTTCGCCGCGTCTCGGTTCTTGAAGAACATCCCGCAGCGCGACCGCGATGAGTTCACCACCGTCGTCATCGGGTGCGGGCCCGTGGGCATCTGTGCCATCACATGCGCCCTGACGATGGTCAAGACTGTATATGCCATCGACTCCGTGCCCGAACGACTTGCCGAGGCTGAAAAGATCGGCGCCATCCCGATCAACCTAAACGACAACCCTGTCGAAAAGATCAAGGCCGCTTCAGGCGGGCGCGGTGCGGACGTGGTGCTGGAGGTAGTGGGTCACGCCGATGCGTTCATGCTTGCCTTTGACATGATCCGGCCCTGGGGACAGATCTCGTCCATTGGCGTACACACCGAGCAGATCCCACTCAACGGCCTCTTATGCTACGGCAAGAACGTCACCATGGCATTTGGCAGATGTCCCGTGCGAAGCATCTTCGAAGACGCCCTCGAAGTGTTGGTCAAGGAACAGAAGAAGGTCGCCTTCCTGTGCGGCAAGACCATGTCCCTGGAAGACGCGCCCCAGGCATACAAGGACTTCGAGGCCAGGAAGGTGCATAAAATCGTCTTCAAGATGGGAGGAGAAAAGACTGGCCAGGCAGTCGCAGACAAGGTGTAACTTGGGGGCCACCTGCCCGTGTCGGCAAGGTCTGGCAACGACCTTCGTGTCTCGCGACTGGTCTCTCGGGGCCTCTCTCTCTGAGGGCGCAGATCTTCCTTCCTTGGATAGTATTCGAATGTGCCGATTGTGAATGAAGACTGGTGATTTGGAATTATCTTCCGTTCCTGTAAGGGAGAACGAGCCCGTCGAAAGGGCACGCCTTAATGACACGTCGTGATGATCTCTACATACACCTTGCTTGCATCAGGACCAAAAAAAATTGGCCCCTTTGTTGATCATTTTAGCTGGATTCTCGCATGCGCAAAGTATAGCCTTCTTGATACTTAGTCACAGTCCCCGATTGAACCATCATGCAGCGTACTTGTACACCGATATTTCATGGCCCCCTTTTTTTTCTTCTCCCTGGCACATAAGTGCCTGAATTATTTTTAATTCGCATGTTTTCGGTGTCTTTTGTCCATTTGGATAGGAGAAGTAGTTTCGACATCCTTCCCCTTCGGGAACGTTATTAGTTAGCCGGCCGCGGTTAGAAGCTTCTTCTCGAGTAATCGTGCATGAAGCCCGGCTTTCGCGAAGGTGTCAAAGCCCGACAATTTCGATGCAATCAAGTAAGTACAAGTAATGTATCTGCGTAAACTCAGAAGGGTATAGAGACCAACCTCGTCGCTGTCGCTGCCTCGAGAAGGAAGCTGACAAGACATAACAGACGTTTTATTGGGTCAAGTCTTTAGTTGTTTGTCGGCAGGCATGCAACTCGCTGCTTAGCTCAGGTTCCAGGCAACCCGAGGCCAGGGGGGCTTGCTGAGGCACTACAAGCTGCCTTTTCTAGATAGTCGAACCAAGAGGTATCGCTGGAATGACTAACCCAGGGGGGCGGAACTCACTACCGTGCTTTTTCATGACATGCCCGAGGAGCACCCGTCACCGATTATGATGATAGAATCACTGGTTTTGTGTTTGAGAGTCGGGATATGGGAAAGAAATATGGCACGTATTTGATTTTCTGGCACGTACGCTGTAAGCGAAGGTCATGGGGAGTAAGACGCATTGCTCGCCCGTCCGCCCAATGGGCTGCGTCGAGGGGCCGGCCAAAGATCTCGACCTTTCAAACAAAGTCACGCCCGCCTTCGAAACCACGACGATTTTTCCCTCTATCCACAAAGACATGCTCATTCAACGTCCAAAATGATGATACGTATCGCGGAGTATTCGCCCGACTCTCAGCACTCTTCTTCAACGTCGAGTAGTGATAATAAACCAGCCTGGATTGAAGTGGATGATCGCGCCGAGAGACGCAAGGTCCAAAATCGACTAAATAAGCGGGCGTGGAGTATGGGATCACCCCCTTCGTTCTTTTCTTGTTTTCCCTGTAACCTCGGGTGTAAAGCTGGTAGCTAACATGAATCATGCTGATATTTCTAAGGAGCTCGACAAGTTCTTCAGAAAGCCCAGAAGTCCAATGCGGCCAAGGACAATGCTTTTCGATTTCCTGCAAACTGGGCTGGTGTCCTGGCTGTTCTCCCCGGCTCATACGGCCACGATGTTGCGGCGGGTGAGCCGATGAGGGATGAGGTCGCCATATTTGCCCAGACGTTGATGGCCGGCGCAATCCTGGACCAGGCCAAGGTCTTGTGTCCTCTCTTGGAAAACGAACTTCTCCGTCAAGTGTGGTGGACTGGTATGAAAGCCTCGTTGTCTTCGTCTCCGGTTGATCCTACAAGCTCGCCGAGGATGGTGTACTGATCTTATCCTTTCTCCAGGAGCCAACGTCTTCTTCCCTAGCCTTGAAAGAGGCGAATTTCGAGGCCAGGAGAGACACTCTCCTTCCTGGTCGATGTCATATGTCCGCCATGCCCTCGCGGATCCCTTGCTATTCAATGCGCTGGCCGCATCAAGTGCGAAAGCCATGTATGTTCAAAATAATGCAAACGATCACATGCTGCATCGGTTGATGATCGAGGTCGAGACAAAAGCCCTCCGTATGTTGAGAGAAGAATTTGATTCGATGACCCCGAACCTCCGAGATGAACTTCTCTTTGCAGTGCTTCAAGTATCTCCTGCAATCAAAAAAGCCAAAGTAATTCGCACACCCGGTCGTATTGCAGCTTTTCGGCCACGCCTGATGGCGCTTCAAAACATCCACATTGCCAGTTTGAACCTGGGGTATGACACACCGCACTGGAGCGCCCTCAGAAAATTGGTCGGTAAGAAGGGTGGTCTGCAGAATGTCACTATGCACGGATTGGCCGAATACATGAACCTGTAGGAGCTTCTTCCTTTCTGGGCTTTCAGGCTGAAGCTGACTTGAATCTAGAATGGACCTTTTCCAGGCGAGCATGGAGATGAATCAACCATATTTCGATCTTTGTTCCGCCTATTCCGAATGCGAGCGGACGATGCTACCTCAACTGCGTCAGAAAGAACAGGAGAGGAACGAAGAGTGCTTGTTTCCGTTGTGGGCTTTGGAGCAGAAGTTCCAGGACGTCATCTGGGACATGCGATGTTATCTTCGCATCCTGGGTTCGATCCTCGAATCGTCTTCTGTCGATACTGGCTCAGAACCGGTGGCCGGATTTCGAAACACAATCCATTACCGCCTCCTGTCCCTGCCGAAATCACCTCTAGATCCTGTACGCGAGGCCTGCCGCTTAGGACTCGTGATTTTCGCCCACGGTGTTACCTTTCCCTTTCAGAATACATTACCGATGCTGACCTATGTTGAATCACTGCGTCAACTGCTTCCCCAATGTGGCCTCGGAGAAATCCACAAAGATCTCCGTCTGTGGCTGCTGTTCATGGGAGCAATGGCAACCTATGATACAGACGCTATGTCGTGGTTTGTTGAGGCTATCAGAAAGGCCGCATCTGATCTCGGCCTGAAGTCCTGGTCCGTGTTGCGTACGAAGATGCAGAGGTTTCTTTGGTTTGAGGCCAGCTGCAATGAAGGCGCCTTGGAAATATGGCTAAAATGCTTATCAGAAGGCTGAGAGAAGATGTTCGAGTGGAGAGCCATGACTCGCAGTGGCGGGACGTCACGCTCGCCAGCTTATCGCTGATAGTGTGAGTATGTTTGCCCGTGGGTCTTTACGCCTATATGCCCGCCTTTGAACAACAATCTCGTCGATGAGAGGTGCGAGAGGGGGTACCGATTTGAAACCTTCGGCTGGTTGTACAAGTTGGTCAATATCCCCGGCCAATGGCGCCCGGGACTCAAACCAGTCTCTCAGCTCGTCAGTGTCTGGCAATACCCTAGACTGCAGATTGCCAACCAGTAATGCCCACGTCCTGAAGTGGGCAAGATCTTCGACCTCATTGAGAGCCCCAACATCGATCTCATGCAATCTGGCGTGCATGCTCGACAAGAGTTTTCTTCCGAGATGAACGGGCGATGGACAACCGAGGATCAGGAAGCTCCACAAGAGGAGCGCCTCACAAATATAGAGGCGATCGTGTGTATGACGTGCCAAAGAGAGAACAGCCCGGAGTCGTGTAAGTTGATGGAGACAGCTGAGCCATTTCATCAATAGCCAGTGTGTCAAACCGTCGTCCGGTGGAGGACCGGAAGATGGCAAATGGTTGTCTACATCTCTGAGTGTAGTGAGCCTTTTTAGTATCTGACGAAGACTTTCTGTGAACAGAGGCTGGGTGTCCGATGATGATGCTTTCTCGGAAGCTTCGACTGTCGACTTTTCAAGGACACCTAAATCGTAGTCGGCATACTGAAAAATCAAGCTTGTGTCAGAGACCAGGGCTAGATAAATATCACAATTGAAAAGGTTTGCAGCTAGCCAAGGATCCAGGGTCTGCCGTTCTTGTCTCAATCGACCTACAAGCCATCGCACAGCCTTCAGGTGAATTCGTGCATGGTCGTAGCGGCCACTGATGGTTTCGAAAGAGAAAAGACAAAGGATAGTTCGAATCAGAGAGCTAGCATTGCCCACAGTAAGTAAACCATCCAGGCGCACACGCAGAACAGTAAGCGCTTTCCCGTATAGGTCAAAAGCGTGGCTTTCGAAAGTTAGCAACGAGGTGTCTTCTTTGGACAAGGAGAGGGCCAGTACGGCAAGCCAAGCCAACAAATGGCCCTCGTCGTGCTGCGTCAGCCACATGTCTCTCATGGACTGTCGATGCCCATATTCACGAGATACTACTAGGAAAGAACCCTGCCTTGGCCAAGCTTGAGGGATCGCTCGATTGACGGCATAATCCCATAACCTCCCATATACCACTTGCATTTCAGGTGATCGGAATCGTTTTGAGAATGGGCTCCCAGAAGGATAGCTAGAGGGAGTGGTCCAAAAATCCTCGTGCTCGGGTAGAAGTGGCCTTTCGTTGTTATTCGCTAAACCATCTGCTGCTGTTCTATCCGGGTTGAAGTGAGCAGGATGTGCGAACGAGAATGCTTCGATCGAAGGTTGATCCCTGGCTGTAGGAATCTAAGCGAACATTATCAATAAGGAATGCTGACTGCATAGCAAATGACCAGTGAATACACACTGCTGTGCCCAATCTCCATCGCCATGATGCTGATTCTTGAGTGGCAGGCTGTTCGCCTATATTAAGGACGGTCTCGTCTCCGTAAGTTCTTTTCCACTTCCGATACCTCTGTACTTGTGCTGTAACCCTTGTGCGATGACTGGTATCGGCGCTGTCAACACCAGCATTAATCCATGTCACGCTTCCCTTATACTTGAACATGCTCTGTGCCACCCTTCCCCATAACGGAGATATTCAGACAATGCTCATCTGGGTGCCAAGCGAATAAATATCATTTCCGTTCATCCATTTTCCGAAATGACGAGGAAATATTGTCTCTGATCCCAAAGAGGGGTCCACTTCATCTCCCAACCACATGCGTAAACCATTTTGCTACAAGACTTCCCAGAGAGATTCCGACAACGAATGGCTCGTGACCTGATTGGCTCAATAGGCCGGAAGGCTGACCTTGCAGGAGTCATCCCCTAGCCATGAGGCTATGTTGGGAAGCGGTTCGCAGACCGAGCAATTTAGCCTGATGGTACTATTTGCGCCGCACAGACATGGAGGCCTAGCAGAGCAAATGCAAGACCTGCAATAGACCATCATGGGTTGGGTGGTTGATGAAATATGACTGTTGGGACCCAGAAGAAGGTGCACAGAATTCAGTACAGATCTGCCAAGCTCCATGTCAGGTGCTAGATGAGACGATAGCCGCAATACAGGCACTGCGCAGGTGAAACTGTCGACGGGTTTGCTTTGAGGGCAGCTTGACAACATGTCACCATTTGTATAAAGTTTTCGAGATTCTTGCCCCCTGATTGGATGCAGCCTGGCAGCGACACTGGCAGCCTCAAGAGTACGTAATTGACTACTCTGACGTTGCTCGCATAGATATCAAGGCCAACATACTCGCTACCTTGTTGAGTTGGGGAGCCTCTTCTCAGACTGACTTTCTTGTCACATAGCAGTGTAGATGCCCTAATGCCGACGAGCATTTCCAAGTTGTCAACTACATTCCCATAGGCCTTACGAGCCTGGCTGCTTTCGCTAACAGTCTCTTGCCATTGCGAACTCGGGCGAGTGGCCTCGACTCGTCGTATGTTCCCATTGAAACCCCACTAGGGATCTGTGCATATGTAGTGAAGTGAATGGATCGGGTCACCCTCACGTAAACCCAGTCACCGTTGGTTGTGCTTCACATACAGCAGCACTGTGTTATAGCTTGATTGCTAAGAGCAGGATCGCTAGTAAATTTAGTCATCCATAAGAAGAGTCAAGGCCTCTGGCATTCTGCAGTGATGTGCCAAATCATCAAGCCTTGAGATCTTGGACTTCTCGACTTGCATCAATCCTTTGGTCAACATCCGCTCTCCGATGGTCCGATGAAGGTAAGATGAAGTTAATATCTTCTTCAAGATGTCGTTTACCCCTAGGTGGATCACAGTAGTATGTGTTATTGTCAGAGGGATGATAATGTCTTTGTCGACCTGGTGGGGCCTTTGTTTTCCTCGCGGTGCGCTCTGGTTAAAAAAAATTCTGAAATCGACGTTTTACCCGCAATAATTCGGCGTGTGGCGTAACCGTCGAAATTCAAGGGCAGTCTACTTCCCCAGCCTCGAGTTTGAAAAGATCATAACTATGCTCATGAAAGTTGATGAAGTCATTTATCCAAAAGAATCTCTTCAGCAGATTTGTGAGGTGTTCTGGCGATCCCAAGGTCGATCCATATCGGACATGGAATTGGGACAATAAATGACGACCTTCAGGCATGAGCTCTCGAGACGCATCCCTCCATGCGTCAACTGTAACTGCCCAGATCCATTGGAAGCACTCAGCTTGTGAAGCATGGTCGAATTTCGGATTCTCCCGATCGTAACTTAGAAGCCGCTTGTGCAACGCGTCTCTCGGTCCACGGAAAACCACAGGCGTTGCTCGCAATTCGTTGAAAGCTGTCGAGGAGAAGATCAGTAGGCCCAAGCCGAGAAGGCCTTCGAGGGTCCGCGGGGATGCTTTCCCATCGTCGTCATCCACACCAGCAAGATCATAGAGGCTCGCTATCGACAAATAGTCGTCATGTTGGCCAACTTTCTGGTTATATGGGATCCCTCTGGACGACTTGTAGGACATTGCTCTGCTCATCCTGTGAATTAATTTTAAGACATCGACAGAAATCGACGTATTGGTGCAAAGCTCGCGAAAGCCGAACGGGAAGCTTTCGATGAGGGAGAGAAGACGTTGTTCAAGCGGAAATGGAGGATATAGGGGTCTCGTTCGAGGGCGTTCATCGATCCATAAGCTCTTGCCGGTCGAGAGCTTCCACGATGCATCCCACCTAAGACGTTAAGTTGGATATCTGTTTTCGAAGCGAATGTTCTGGTACTCACTGAAGAAGAACACTGCAATGAAGTTAGTATCCCCAAAAGCCCGAGAAGATGCAGGTGTGGCGAGCGAGAAATATTTCCAAGCCGACAAGCGTCTTTGGATCTGTTGCTGCTCTCGCCCAGTCAAATTGTGAGATGAGAGCACAACTTACGTTTTGGTACCTCCATCATAACCCAAGTGATCTAGCCCACCACGAGACGTAACCAGCTGTTTAAGTCGCATTCTGTGCAACTCAAACCCCTCCGTATCACCGGTGATGTACTGGAAGCATGGTTCAGCTGGTGTGAGTGCCACACATGGAATGAGAATTGGGCTTACTGCTGTAGATGCCAGAAAGAGGACGCTTATCAGCACAATATCTTTATCCGCAGCACCTGGCCGATTTAATCGCAGCCTGAGCAAGCGCATACCCTTTCCTAGCTGCTCGAAGACATATTCTCGGTTGACCGCAGCATGCCGTACAGAGCTCATGGTGCCGGCAATAGATGCTAGGCCAAGTGGGCGAAATTCCTCATCCATTAAGCATTCTAGTGGTAGACTTCCGTATGTGCTGCGCATATCGAAGACGAAAAAGGTCGTGATAACCCCTGGATCAAGGATCTGCATGTCTGGTCTTCACTTCAGTATAGCCGGATTGAGTCATTTTTATTCCCATTACTCACAGTAGTCGATGATTTCTGCCTGTCTTGGGTCATCTTTGGTGCCAGGAACGCAGTGGAACGGGTCGACTCGGATTCCCATCGAGCCATCTCTCCAAAGTAGTGTAGAAGGTTCTTCCGCTATGTCAGGCTTTCTCAACGACCATCTCATATCGGGACTAGACCGCGACTGCTCTGCGATACTGTCAGATCGAGGAGGACAAAAGGATGGTGTTTGTTCACCATTCTTCCTTCGTTCCTTTCTCACTGGTCGCTGGTAGGTTTTGAGAGAAGGCTGCGAGACAGGCCTTTGGAGATCAAGGCTGTCATCGGAATCCGTGACGTCTGCTGCCCTTTGCTTGGTACTGGAATGCTCATCAAGTCCATCAGCCAGCAGTTCTGAGATTTCAGGACGATCACCATGGGACGGCGGGTGCTTCTTCCAGTAGACAGAGCGGGGAAAGAATTGTATTTTCTTTTTCCGATGCCGACGATACTTTTGTTGCTTGCCAATCACGCCGCACCACTCGTTAATATCATTTCGATTTTGCGCATCGAGTCCGGGCTTGTCCGTGGTCAAAACGATCCAAGGAGGGGTTTTCTTGGACATCGCAATTCGGTAACCGCAGCATCCTCTCGAGAAGCTGTTGAGACTTTTGTGTGAATTGAATCGAAATGTGTTTATCTCTAGCCGCCCCCTACTAAGTCAAGCTCATTGAAGCGAGATAAACCGTCTCTGCCCAGAGACAAACTTGTGGGCTGACTGGTCCTTTAGCGTTGCATAAAAAGTTTCACTGGGACCGGAAATGAAAGAATAAAGCTTGTAGTCTTTGGTTGACTAATATGACAGCGACAGCCACATGGGCAACAAGGGACGATGACTGGCTTATATTGTGCCGTTGTGCATCGGCAGAGTGCTCGGGCTCGTAGATAAGGCTGATCCGCGTTTTGCTGCAAATCCCGAAAGTTAGACAAGCTTGGGGGCGTGCTGTGAAAATATCATCTTGGCTCGGTCGTCGTTCCTTTTTTGTCAGCTTCAAGTTTGCGATCTTCACTAGGGAAGGCCTAGCGAATAGGACAAGATCTGCAAAATTATCTGGTGTGGTAGAGGCTGGTTGGCGGATAGTGGTACTTACCTAGGTACCCTCCCGGTTTAGGTCAGGAAGGGCACCAAAGAGGTTGCAATATGACTGACCAGGCGTGCTATGGCTGAAAGGGGGGATAGGTTTGGATCATTTTTGACATGCACTCGCGGATACATGATAATGGGGCATTTCCCAGTGGGTCGACATAGCGGGAAGCATGTCAGGCCTTCAAGTAAAGAGCTCATGGGTTGCAGGGAGTGCAGCGGGCCATGTGCAAGGGTGTCTAGAGTACCGCGAGTACCCGGTCCTTGAGGCATTGTGAGCCCTAGCCACTAGCTCATGGCCGGTGTGAAAGCCAGGAAACCACGCCAGTATGGATAATAGAGCTCAAAGAGGCTGGGGATATCATTGGAAGCTTCCAGTTGACAGGTGACATTGGCAAGTGACTGGTTTCTAATATTATAGGTGACAGGCGGGAAAAGAATACCATGTTGAGGAGTGAGGATTTGAGGTGAATTGATGGAGATGAAACTCAGCAGAATGTCATGGGTGGACTGGAAGAATCTTTTTGTCTGACTGCAATATGCCTGATCTTGTCGCGTGGCACATACGTGGCGTAGGTGTCGAGATTGTTGTCAGACACGGAAATGCTCGTATCTGCGGGGTTGATCGAATTTTTGAGTCACCTAGAGAGGCACAGAGGCTCTCATTTTACGCCCTTTAGTCACGCCCAACTGCAAGATACGCGAAATCGGAGCATTGAATAAAATTTTCAGATATATCCGATGACCATACCTTCGAGGTGCACCCTTCTTTGTTCTTACAGTCGTTCACTCTATCTCAGACCTTTGCCGTTTACTGCTCTTCGAATACAACAAGCTCAGCTTCATTACTCCTTAAGCAAAATGTCTTCCAGCATGACAACCGTCTTTACCAAAAACGCTTGCCCTCGTACGTGGATGGCCACTTCAATCATATCAAGGACACTGTGACCAAGAACTGACATATCCTGGGCATCTCTGCATTTAGCTGCGGGACCTTACAGCCAAGCTATCAAAGCTGCGGGTCAAGTCTGGGTTGCTGGACAGATCCCTGCCGATGCCAGTGGAAAACTCGTGGAAGGATCAATCTCAGACAAGACAAAACAGTGCATTGAGAACATTAAGGCCATCTTGCAAGAGGCTGGAAGTGACCTAAGCAAAGTGGTCCGAGCAGGGGTGAGTTTTAATGCATTTCGCCGGCACATCGACAACATATGGATGATCCATGACCCCCTGAAAGTCTCCAAGGTGAATTTATTCAATCATTAACATATGCCCCAGGTGTTCCTCTCCGACATGAAGCACTTTGCCGAGATGAACGGCGTCTACGAGCAGTACTTCACTCACAAGCCCGCCAGAACGTGTGTTGCAGTGCGCGAGTTGCCAAAGGGAGTCGATGTCGAGATTGAAGCTATTGCGATCCAGTAGATAAACCTGGGGCATGGAGGAACATGACATCGTGGAGTGCTCAAAAGTTTTGTCAAATGCCACAAGGTCTAACCTGGCAAAGCCTGAAACCCGAGGCCAAATTCCCGTGATTGATACTCGGACTCCAGTAGCAATGGACCTCCATTACAACTTGCTCTTACTCTCTTCGCCTTCGTTTTCTCCTAGCTCAACCACTACCTTGCCCCAGGTATCTCGGGCACCCAATGCGATAAGGGCCTTCGGAACCTCTTCCAAACCTTTGTATTGTTTGTCAGCGTAAGTTATGCCCCTCAATTTGCCAGACTTGATGAGATCAAAGATGCCGTCCCAAACAGCCGGAACCGTTTCCTGTTCTTTGGTAGCGTACATGCCCCAGTGCAACCCAACAATGCTAATGTTTTTTAGAAGCACTCTATTGAGGGCAACCTTTTCGATAGTGCCGCCTGCGAAACCAATGACGAGTAATCGACCGTTCCATGCAATACACTTCATCGAAGGATCGATCATACCTTCATGCCATGTTAGTCAAGAGGGGCATTCGGAGCTATGAGACACTCACCAACAGGGTCGTAGACTATATCTACACCTTGCTTGCCGTTGCCAGACCTGTGTTGCTCGCACAATCCAATTACTTTCTGCGGCCAACTCTTGTCTCGGTAATCCACGACATAATCTGCCCCGTAGTCCAAGCAAACCTGTCTCTTGCGCTCTGAACCGGCTGTTGCAATGACGGTGGCGCCCAGAGCCTTTGCTATCTGAACAGCGGAAAGGCCAACACCACCAGCACCCGCATGTACCAATACCCACTCTCCAGGCTGTGTATTTGCTCGCACCACGAGGGCGCCGTACGCGGTGGGCGTCGTGACATATACGCCTGCTGCGTCGGCAAAACTCCAACCTTGGGGGACAGGAAACAGGACGTCCTCCGACGACAGGATATGAGAAGCGTAGGCGCCATGCGTTGCGCCAAACACTCTATCTCCCACTTTGAATTTGTGATCTGTTTGTGTGCTGACGGTAGCATCGAGGCTGCCGACGACTGCGCTCTTGGATCCCTCTCGTGTAGTGGGTGTCGCCACCACCACCCCTGCAAATTCCATTCCCGCAATCCATGGTAAGGGCGGCTGGTGCTGATATTTGCCCTGGATCTGGAGGAGGTCGAAGAAATTTGTTCCGCAGGCGCGGATTTTAATGAGATATTTCGTTGGGTGAGGAGCTGGTGTTGGGAGGGTGGTTACGAAGAGGTCCTGTGGTCCGGAGACATATTTGGTCACTTGAATGGCTTTCATCCTTGGAACTGCTACTCGTCAACACCGCTGCTCACTAGACTAGAATGCATCATTATAATAAATCTAGAATGTCTTCATATATTTCCGGAGCTGGGGCTCGGTCCATTGGCGGATTGAGCCAACGATGCCTCGGCTGAACGAACCGGGAGGGCTTTCGGTTATTCCTCCGAGTCGAGTCAAGCGCCATCACGCATCCGGTCAGACCACGTGACCAGAGCGGGAAGCATAAGATCACGTGAAAGTCTAATCTTATCAAGATCAAAGGAGTCGAAGTAAAACCCACCGGGTTCCGCAGGAGTGAAAAGCACCCTGGAGTGTGGCTGCGCTGCAACTTTCACTACCTGCCTTTGCCTGTTGCCTTGCTAATAAGACACTACCAAGATTTTACTCCCCTCAGTTCCTCGTGGTCCGACAATACCTACCACAATCGTCTCTTCCAGATGACTACGCCTCCCTCTGATGACGCTGTATTCCTTCTCGTTGATTCTCTGATTTCCGGGTTTGATACACTTCTCTCCACTGTCCGCGAGAATATCGAGAATGAGAAATTACTGAGAGACAGACTCGACTTTGCAGCAAACGAGGTGAGTCAATTGTGATTTGATATACCTTCATGGCGTCTCTAAAGATGAGAAATACGTGATTAGCTCTAGATCAAGAGCTGCAAATTTTGTGGCGATGAGCGATACACTGCATGTATTACCTGAATGACTATTTTGGAAATGTTTTTGTCGCCCAACTGAGAATCCTAGGTCAGGTGCTGATTTGACTTCCATAGTATGAGAAACTTTTAGCCACCGATAGCCATCTTTCGGCTTCGTCGATTGGCCCAAGTGAAGTGATCAAGCAAATACGTGTCTCTCCTGTTGTCGACATAGACATCGAAGCCTCCCCCCGCGTCCGTCAAGCACAACGAGCGATCGAATCATACAAGTTGTCTACCACACGAGCTACCAAGACCAAGATGGAAGTGGCACAATGTCCTGTTGCTCACCGTGGTGGAAACCCAGAGGACCTGGAAGAAGATTTTACCACTCCAGGTGTTCAAGGAATGCTGGGCTGCCCCTTTGCGAAAATGGCAAATGGCCAGGCATCTGCTCTACAGAACGACCCTATAGCGGCTGAGTTTCACCAGGACAAAACCTCGACACAATCTTCCCCTGTAGAGCAACGCCCGGGGCAGTGTCCTATACGCTTTCTCGACCAGCATTCTCCTGAAGAAGTTGCCAAGTATTTCGAAAATCATAAGCACGAAATACCTCGCAGTCACGCGGTATGCGTACGAAGATACCAAGGAAACGAAATCAGCGCCCGCCAACTCGATGCCAAATATGGAAATCTTGTGAACATGATACAGGGTCTGGGAGTCAAGCATAAGGCGTATCTACCGGAAAGGGATCGCGAGGAGGAAAAGGACCACACATCGAGTCATGGTGTTGAAAAATGGGCCCAGACTGTCAGCCAAGATGGTGTATCTCTGGCCGAGGAAAATGGAGACTCGGGTGAAGCGGATGAAGAGCCAAGGTTATCACATTTTGAAAAACCTTTAAGGGAGATTCGAGTGGGCGAGTCTCCGAGCCGACCGTGGGGCATATCAGTGCCTGCCGATAAAGAGCCAACGCCGAGTGCTCTTCAGGAAGAGGACGGCGTGGCACATTTGAAGGTTCAGTCTACCAGCTCCCGGGAGGCTCGGGCTGCAACTCCTAATGAGCGTACCGCGGAGCAAAGTCAGAGGACGACCCAGCAGAGACGACCCAGCGACTTGACGGAGAACAAGGACCGCCAGGCGCAGATCGTGTTCAACGGACCGGTTTTCTTTGGATATTCCGCAGACGACGTGGCGTCCTTGCTCCAAAAGACTAATCTGGGCAATAGGAAGCCGGGTGGTGAATAAAGGGTTTCCATGGGTGTTGGTATTTTCGACATATTTGTAGCGTTCAGAGCGAAGCGATGGGAATGATTAATGACGATGAATGAAATGATTATATATTCTAAGTAACTGTCATCAATACCGATTGTACTATATGTCGATATCTTCTCTCTGTCATAGGTTTTTGATGTAGGCACACAAGGAGTCAACGAGTCCATAGAAGAATGAGGACACATGTTGAACTATGAAGGTCCAGCAAATATTTTATTGCAACGAAAGTGTGTGAAAAGATATCCACCAGCTCTAGCTGTACAAGACTGCAGAATGCAGAAACTCGTAGGCCGTGACTTCGTGAGAAGAGCTTGTGGAATGAGGGCAAGCAGCTGGAAAGTGATCTGTTGCGTGGAAGTAGGGAGTCATGTGAGAGGTGAACAGTGAGAAGTGTGGAGATGATTCTAGCTTCTCGGTTACATACTTTGCTGTCATGTTCATGAGTTTGTCGATTTCTTGACATGCAGTTCACGTTGATATGGAGACTGGAGAGACACCGAGACTTGAAAAAGTGTGGTTTAGGATGAAAAGCATCAAGAGCAATTGGAAAGTTAGCCGAGACGCCTTCAAACTTGACGCGTACTACCCCTTTAGCATGGCTCTCCGATTGGCCCATCCCCCGGCGCAGTTTCCTTGCCCCGGACCCGGACTTTACACGATTTTGTCGAACAGGGCCGTCACTCAACTGCGTCTTGTACCACTTGCCCTAGGAGTGTGTTGAGTGTGTCGACTGTTTCGAGTGCGTCAAGGTTGACTGATTGACTCTGCGAACTTACAATGTCTTTCTTCCTGCCATAGACTTTTCTTGGAGCGCGTTCAAGCGTCTGATTTCTTTGCCCTTCCTCTCCTTCACTCACTGCAGTCTCTCGCTTTGTCCCTATCGGCCCACGATGCCTCCACGCCATTTCACGAGATACCTGGTTGTCGGGGCAGTCTTCCTAACCGGCATCATATTGTTTTCGTCAAGCTCCAGCACATCGGCGGCCTTGCAATACCCAGAAAGTCTTCGAGATGTGCTCCCCGAACTTAACGTCCCTAACAGCCTCCGCTGGTCCTTTCAAAGCTCCGCACATAAGCCTCCTGAGCAGAAGAACAGCACCCACCAAGGCAGTTCATGGTACAGTGATTGGAAGTGGATGAACCCTTTCTCCTCCTCTGTCACTCTCGACCAAGATCGGATTGTCTTGCCTCCACTGGCGGAGCGGCCTCCTGTGTATACCTTTTATGACACCGCCGCCAAGAGAGATGCAGAGACGAAAAAGATAGACAAGGAACTCATGTTGACCTGGCGCCGAGCATGGTGGGCCCAAGGCTTTCGTCCAGTGATTTTGACCGAGGAAGAGGCCATGAGCCATCCGCTCTATCAGACTCTGCACGCGAAGGGAATGCCGGAACCGTTGGAGCAAGACTTCAGAGCATGGCTCGCTTGGGCTCATATGGGCACTGGGCTATTTGCCAACATTTACTGCCTGCCTATGGCTCCATACGATGATGACCTGCTTTCACACCTGCGTCGGGGACAGTATCCTCAGCTCACCAATTTTCAAGGCTTAGGATCTGGCTTGTTTGCTGGCGAGAAAACCCAGATAGAGGATGCCATCAAAACGACCCTAAATGACGTGAAGCTAAGTTCTTACAAGGCTATCACCGATGCTATTAATTCGGCCTCGTTCAAGACCGAGCAACCGACGTCAGTTGCCTTCTACGATTCCAAAACTATCAAATCCAAGTATCCGGTTCTAGGCGAATTGATCGCGAAAACACCTAACAAAGGTCGACGTTCCCTCATCCAGTTGATGCAGGCCCATCTACATGTTACGTGGCAGAACAGGTTCGAAAAAGGCATCGCTGTCTTGCAACCTCTCGCTGCCCACACCTTCACCCTGGTCAAGCCTTCCTTGGATCTGGGTCGTCTCTTGGCCGAGTGTCCAAGCTCAATTCTGCCATCATCCTGCCCGCCAAACCGCCCAAAGTGTAAGCCATGCACTGGATCGAGATTGAATGTCAAAACCACCCCCGCTTTTAGGAATACGACTTCGCTGTTTACTATTGCTATCGTCCCTCATCCCTACACAATGATCACCCTCACAAACTTGACCGACGAAATATCGGTGGCTCACATCAGGAGAAAGACCGATCGGGACCCATGGATAACTGCTGTCACTCGAGATCTTTTAGGAGACGCCCGAGGAGGTCCAAGCCGTGTCGTGAGTTTGAAAGACGCCGTGGCGTCCGAATATGGCAGTAGCCGCTCCTTGTGGTTTACTACAGAACATTTCCCTGCGTCCTTCAACCCAGCGCCTGCTCCGCCAAAGTCACCAACAAATGACCGACCCGTAGAGGAAAAGGTGGCGCCCTTTCCCGAGGATTGGATTGAGAACATCGATTGGCACTTTGGATTTCCTATTCCAAGAACGACAGTGTCCCACGGTGAGTCTCTACCTCCAATTCCTGGACCTGAGCGCTGGGCCAAAGTTCCTGCTGGCCTCCCTGCCGAGCGCAAGAAATCCTCCGATCCTGACCCGCCAACAGAACAGCAGGCAGCCGTCGAGGTGGAGCTTCTGCGTAAATCCAGGGAGACTGTCAACAGCAAGGAGAAGGCTTTGCTCAAGATTCGAAGCGTGGCAGAGGCTTGGAACCTGGCCGATACCGAGGCTTGGAAGTTTGTAAAAAGTTTCCGGGCTCGTCAGGTTGTAGAGCGAATGAAGTTTGAGGAAGAGGAGTCGGCGTATGAGACTGGAGGAGTCAGGGGCAACAGTCGATGGTGGAGTTCATAATGCTCGAAGGTCAAGACTTGCGTTCACGATGACGGTGTCCTACCGGTCACGGTCGGACCTGATCCAATATGAAGCCTCATGGTTGAGGTGCTCCTGGCTTTGCAAGCTACTCGAGCACATACCGAGTCCCTCTGGCTTGATCCAGGCGATTGCCTCTTTCGGTATTTCGCCTTCTTGGATACCATCGATATCGGTGCGCCTATTCGGCACTAGGACTAGCACTCGACGGGGATCCAGCGGGATCGGTCTCTTCATGGTCTCTTGGGCACTCAAGAATGTCCTCCCAGCTCCCCGGCCATAACGTTGTTGCCATTTGTTCCATAAACCCTGTACCTCTAGTCCTGTTACGAGCGGGCCTCATCACACTTCGCCTATCTCTTCCTGGGGATGAGAGTGCCAGCGTTCCACAGCACATCTCATGGTCACAGGGAGCCCAGCCCAGTTCGGTTGGTTTGAGCCACCGATTTCCCCTTTGTGCCATCTCATCTTCAATCCGCAACATCCGTGCTGATATCGTTTCGAAGATGAAGTCAACGTTCCTGCCCTTCATTGCTGGCACATGGCCGTGATCGGCTCCAAAGGTCGAATTGAAGGCAACGGCAATGGCTACGGGCGGTAGCCGCGTGGTTAGGCGATACCATATGACGAAGCGGACATGGCGTGGTTCCCAAAGATAGCGTTCTGGCATGCCGGTCCCGATTCTGACTTGATCTTCGACCAGGAAGTGTCGCATTAATCCGTCGGCAGAAAGGGACGGCCGGGCACGCTGACGGGCTTGTGGTGTCGGGCTTCCCTCTTCGCGTGCACGCCGCCCCGGAAACATTTTTCTCAAAGGGGCAAAAGTTCTCTGGCTGAGTGATGGCAGACAAAATGTCCGTCTGCAGTAGATTTTGGGAGACAGGATATCGATCGGGCACCGAAGTGACAAAGACTCAATGTGTCAAAATTGGACCCAAAACAAACCAGGGTTAATCAATCATCCTTGCATTCCTAAATGCGTTCTTTGGTTGTCTGGAGACACCCCACCGAGGAATGCTCAACCCCCTGCTGCGATTGGATCTAGTCTTTCTCGTGTTCCTCAGCCTTGTTATCAGGACACCATGTTTAATCAGTGCAGGCAGCAGTTGTGACAACCGATCCTTTTGCATCCATGTACATTAACTCGGAGCTATCATATCTACTATTTCGGCTGTATAGAATTAGGAATCTCGTTACCTTGCACGGGAAATTTGACGCTCTCGTGGATTGGATCTAACATGAATCCTTTCATCTCTTGTTCTGTCGTGGCTATCCTTCAAAGGCTCATTTATGTCCTTCTCCTGCTAATCCCTTCCCGTTTGTTTACCTACTACTCGGCGCGGTAAACGGCATCACAACATGTACCCATATCAACCCCTGGTGCACCCCCTGATCCTCCCCTAGTACCCGTGCTCGTATCTCATCTCACTGCTCGTACGTACATCTACTCTCGCTGCTTTGAAGGCCGAGAAAAACGAGGAGTGATCGACAGTGCATTGCATGCAACTATCCAGGTGCAGACCACGAACTTAAGATGGCTGGGTGGGTTATTTATCTACCCTGTAACATCCATCCCCGTGGTACTTTGATTTTACCCGCCCACTCACCTCCACCAAGGCTCCATCGCCCACATGCCAGCATCGCCGGGATCCATTCGCACTGCTGCAGAGTGCGGTATAGCACCACAGCTTCACCGATCCTTTTGCGATCCTCCTTTCCCCGGATCCACTCCGGGAGTCGTTGCAGATCCCGTTACTTTTCGGTACGGGGACAGGACATGCAAGGAAATCTCCCGTCCGTTTAGGGCTGACATCAGACAACGAAAAAAGGGCTTCCCATTCACACTGGGTGACGCCATTGTCTCGCTCAGGCAATGGCGATCGGGACGAGAAAAAAAAGGAAACGAGATTTGGGAAAATACGAATGACGGTCATTGCAGGATTGGTGCCGGGGATCTGCCTGATATTTGGTGCTTTCCTATCCAGGAATCTCATTTACAAACAGATATCCGCTGATTGAACACGAGGGAAGCGAGTCGAGTGTGAAGGGCCGCGTAAGAGCCCGTCGCAGAGCATCTAATCTACGTGCAAATCAAGATAAGGCTGTGTACTTTGGAAATGGGCGTGGTAAAGAAGTAGAGCGCGTGACAATCACTCATGCTAACGACCTGAAACCAAGAGTCCTGCTTGGGTAACAGCGCTTGGATTATCATTTCGATCTGTCATGATCTAACAGATTTCAGTTATCTGTTTGCGAGCACATATGTACTTTGAGCACTTCGTACCGACTAGGACTGTAAAGGAAGGGGTATTTGTCTGGTATTCATGATAGTTCATTCAGCAATAACAATATCGAATGTCTCTGTCGAACGATTGAATTTGGTATTTTTCGTCATCGTGATGTCTTTTCGAAGCTCTGAAGGTGGATGAACGTGGAGACTGGGCCATTGTGTCCGGATCTTCTGTCCATGGCAGTCTTGAGGCTGTCACGCATCAGATCCTGCTTAAGCTTGGCTGGATTTCTCGGCAGACACTTCATGATCGGAGCTTGCCCGTGCCTCCACGTAGTCATCAGAGTCAAATTTGTAGAGTGTTGGCGACGTGAGTCCTTTGCGACGGAGGACTTGAGTCTTGATCCAATATGGAGCAACCTGGTTGATTTGGTAATGCATATGGGTGCGAGTAGGTACTGCAAAGACATAGTCCAATTCTTCGAGAGTTCGTTGTTTGGTCTCAGGAAGCCAGAGGAAGATCATGACAAAGGCAATTGCGTTGAGTGCGGCATAAAATCCGAAGGCACCTTGAGGAGTCATTGCTTGAAGCATACGCGGGAAGGTGAGTGACAGAACCGAGGCCCAGAAGTTATTGGTTGCAACAGCCCAGGACATGCCGACTTCACGATGTGACAGAGGGAAAACTTCTGCCGAGTATGTGAATGGTACAGGACCTTCTCCGGGAGAGTAGAATATGTCGAACAGGTAGATGAAGAAAGCGATTAATCCGAGATGTGCGTTGCTGCTCTCAGGAATCCAGAAGCAAAATCCTGCGGCCAAGAGTGTCCAGCACATATTTGGGAACGTAAACAGGAGCAAAGCTCTCCTTCCGAATGTATCAATGGTCCAGACGGCGGGCCAGGCGAAGAGGAAGTTGATGAGGCCAAATCCCCATGATGCAAGCAATGAGCCAGTAACACTCGCTCCCGCGTTGGAGAAGACAGTGGATGAGTAAAACGCGATGATGTTGATGCCACACATTTGCTGAGCAATCATGACGATACCTGAAGCTTGAGTGGCTCGTCGGATACGGGGGATTGTGAACAGCTCAACGAAGCGGGTGAAGATGTTGCCGTGCGTGGCAACGGCGGATTCTTCGACCAGAATGTCTTCCTGGATGAGTTGCGCATGAATGTAATACAGATCTCGTGCGGCTTGGAGTGGGGTGTTCCGGAGTCGAAGAAGGGCTTTGTACGCTTTCGCGTGACGTCCTTTCTTCATTAACCAACGGGGAGACTTGTCACCAGTCAATATGAAGATCAGCGGAGGAAGGATCTCAAAAACTCACCTCTGGGCAGAACCAGATACCCAAGACAAGCGGAATGGCTGGGATGAAAGCAGAGCCTAGTTGTAATCTCCAGGATATCCTACCGGTGTCTTTCACGGCAAGATTTGCACAGGTTCCGAGGAAAATGCCAAAAGCAGTCCAAACTTGCCACGACATGACTAAACCACCTCGAATATTGGTTGGTGACTATTTGACCGTGAGCCGTCGGCTTACTTCCCATGCCGAAATAGACGACGGAGCAGCTAGTACTTACATTTTCTGCAGAAAATACAGGTACAGTGACTTCCTTGAGACCCATTCCAATTCCGAGGAGGATACGTGTTGCAACCAACTGACCCCAGTGTTGGGTGCAGGCCGAGCCGATGGGGGCGAGCAGCGAGAAGATGGCACCGATGAAAATGGTACCACGTCGACCGAACCAGTCATTGAGCGGGTCAGATATCCATCCAGCACTGGTGCAATATTAGATGTGCATGGCGCAATGAGACCGAGACATAATAGGGGGCATACGTACAAGAAAGCGATGGCGATGTAAGGACAAGAGTTAATGAAGCCGATGAGCCAGGAATTGTCCTCGCAATTACCTTTCGCCTCACACACAGGGCCACTATCTGGGATACCAAAGGCCTCGGGGAAGGACAAGTTGGCACCGTTTGAACCGGTTTGATCCCAGCCTTGGATGGCGGCGGCAATAGAGTTGAGAATGATAGTGAAGTAGAGCATCTTTGGATGTCTCCAGCGATGAGTGACCTCGGTACGGAGGGTTTCACGCTCATTTTCGTCGAGTTCGGCGATATGTTCGATGGCGTGAGGGCTCTGAGCAACGAGAGCACCCTTCCTGAGCAGAGGTAGAATGTCATTGAGGTTGTTTTCATTGGCATAGTTTTCGACATCTTGAAGTAAGGCCTCGCGTGGGATTCCTACGAGAGGATTGCGGACTCTAGAAATAACATTTAGCAGGTACGACGCGTAGGAGGTGGGGATTGAACTTACTCTCCCGTAGTGTTGGAGGTTAGTTGGGCAACACTAGCCTTGCGTTTGGACTCATCAGCGTACAGCACACTAGGCCGTCGCTGTTGGTCGGCAATGGCATCCTTGAGGTCGGACATGATGGTTGTCAATGTCTCAGGGAAGGTTGGGTGTACAAGGCAAGGTGGTAACTCAACGGAAGGGAGGAATGAGGAAAGGGCAAGGTGAGAGTAGCGGGGGAGGAGGGAGGTCTTTATGCTAGTGCCAGTGATGCAGGACAAAGTCGAAGACAGCTTCACTCAAGCAGGTGAAACTCACGTCAAGATGCAGCAGCCACCGACCGGGGGACATTGATGGTCGCGAGGGGCCCCAGTCTCTTTTTTCCTGGAGACTCTATCGCCGATCACATCGCTTTTCGGTCAAAGGATCATTGTTGGACCGAAAGACGAGGACTGGCAGGGGTGAGAAGCACAAACGGCGAACCATCACACGACATGCCAGTGCTGAAGCAAGGGGGGCCGGGCGTTGAAGCGGCGACGAGGATGATTTGTGCAACTCAACGGGCGCGGCTAAAACCCAACGGGGGATGGAGGTGGAAAAATGCATCGACCAGCAGTAGCGTGATAGAGAAGAACGAATGAAACTAAAGTGAGGTGGAAGTGAGAGAAAGCAGGAAGTTCGTCGTCGTCAGACACACTGACATCATTGCCGACGTGACCATTCCCACTAGGTCATTGAGGTCATTTCAAGTATGACTCCCAATTAAGAACTCATCAGGCCCTCAAGCCTTTGCGTTGATCCTCTGACTGCCAATATACCAAGCTTAAACGACCTTTGCTCAAAGCTTCTTGAGCTTCGCAAATGCTTTTAGAACCTGAACCTTTTTCAGCGGGGAATTCAAGTGTGCCTTATGACAGTTTCTGGGGGATCGCCTCTTAGGCTGACGGCCCAAACGCCGCGGTCAAGATTAGTGGCGTCCTTAGATTCCTGCGATCGGCAGATGACCTGCTCTTTCCAAGCTCTTTCCCAGCGCCATTGCTGCCATTGCCGTCCTCCAGGCATGCAAGTGCGTCTCAGCATCTCGCTTCGATTTCACCTCACTTATCCAACAATTTGTGTACCTGTATCTTCACAGATATAATCTTCACCCGGATGCTTCTGGAAACATGGTACCCGTCTGTGGACCAACGTGGTATTCAACCATGTCTAGTTCAAATACCGGTGAGAAAACTCGCCACAAGCATCGGACTTCTCGTGAGTGTACGACCAGTCAGTCTTTTTGGGTCCGAAGGCGCCCACTTGACTACTCGACTACTTGGCTGGAGGCCTGGCATCTCCCGCCGTTCATTCACGACCTAAACCTGATTTCGTAGCTGGGCAGACGCCTTCTCGAATATTGCCTCTTGCGAACACACCATCTGATCATGGTCCAGCCGTCTTGACCAACGCCACAATGTGGGATCGTGGAGATACGAAGGGTTGGGCGCACATTGTTCCCCTCTCATTTCACCTCCAGATTTCTTGTGTGAGTCAGCCCCAATGCAAGCGACAGCTCAAAGTCCATCTCCAGGTCGATTTAGTACAAGGACGTATACGCTTTACCCCACCTTGCGCACCCGAAAGAAAACCAGCCAATTCCACGTCAATGTCACTAAGATTTAGTCTCGCAACAGCTCATCCGGACAAGGTCACACCCTGGCCAAAGCACAAGGTCTTCATGTACTACCACGAATGACAACGCGTACGGGAAGGGATGTGTTGAAATCGCTCACCTCGCGAGCACGTTTCTCGCCAGCCTTGTCGTGCGTTTCCCCCGCTTTCTGTCCTGAATCAGTCAATTCGAGCCGAAGTGTGCCGATCCACTGCAGGCAAAGTGTGACCCTGAGATATTCGTACTGATCTGGGCAGATGACAATAGGTGGGAACCAACAAACAACACGGCACAGGATGACTGCATCCCTACATCCAGGACTCGGCATCACCGATCGACCTATGAACTGTGTGCCATCACATCAGGAGAGCTTGCCCCAACACCTTTTTCTGGACGAGAAATGCGGCAAGGTGCCAGAACGCCATGATACCGGCCCTCAAGCTCAAGAGCCATGCGACACGATACCCGAATGATTCTAGGCAAGCCCACCAACGTCTCAAAGGACAATATCATAAGTATTCGATATTGGCGTCCTGGCAAACTATAAGTGTCGCGAAAGGGAGGCCCCCAAATAAGGTGCAACATTTCCCGAGAGAGTTATCATATCCTTGAACGTATAAAAATTTATTTCGTATGCTGAGTGACCATGGTACCCGGAGGTGTTGAAAGTCAATGATGGAAGGACTTTCCCTAAACTCTAAGTTGTGATACTGCTTCAGGTCCCTTCCACTGGTACGCTATATACGCTACGGACCCTACGGGTAGAAATAAAGGAACTTGACCTGCACTGGAGCAGCAATCGAGAACACCTTCGTCTGTGCTACTTTACTTGATTGAACGCGGACACAGCGATATGCAGATTCCCCAAAGCAGGTAACTTTTCTGAAAGGACGCCATGCCACTCGGCGGTAATAGAACTAGTCTACATGGGTTCTAGATACCTAGGTATACTCCCTAAACATGGACATATCTCTAGAATACTGAAGCACACGCACATACTGCGAGTAGCGAACAGCTTCATACTTGCTTGCTTTTGGATGATATTCAATTCCTTTATGTAGGGAGTAGTAGAGGTAGTAGAAGCAGTAATGGTAGTGGTACATTCTCCCAGTCTTTCTCTCTTCTTCTAACCTTTGCACATGCACACGTCCAACTTCCTAGAGTGCTTCCCCCAGTCGCTCCTGTTCTCGCTGCGCTATGCGATGAATGCAAACGGTAATACAATAAGTACTAGACACTAAGCCAATACTGAGAGTACTCAACTCGACCGACGGCTAGTAGTGTTCGGTCTTTTTTCCCCTCTCGTCTCATCTCTTTTTTGAATTGGTGTTCGTACATGAAATTAAAAATCTTCTATTTCGCTCTTGCCTCGCTTTTGCTGCATCGCCAAGGAGGGTTGACATGTGGGAGCACGCTCGGGTTGGCTGTACAGCGGTAAGCTGCACAGTCTTCTCGCCATTATCATCAACATCATCCAAACGGCAATCAAATTCATCGTCGTCTCACACGATGTTCATCTTTCTTACGACCCTTTTTGCCTCGTTTGGGATCCTTGGCTGGTCCAAGTGGGATATCCTTGACCAGGAATTTTTGAAGTTGGATCAGGTACTCATCAATGTGATGCCACCTCTCGTCTTCGCCGGTCATGTCGCCGCCTGGAGTCATAGGTGTACCGATAGCATCTCCGGTCTTGGGTGTGGCACTCGTGCGTCCGTCCTCGAAGTCGCCTTCGTCGGCATGCTGCTCTTCTCTGGCTGCAACCTTGGCCGCAGCGCGGTCTTCTTGGTCCTCGGCTTGCTCTAGCACCCCGATGTTTTTATGACCTACCGCTGTACCCAAGACTCGATCCATGGCTCGACCAGCTTCATCTTCATCAGGGCTGTCCACATCAGGAAGCATGTCCCGATATGTCATGCGCTGCATGTAGTCCGTTGTGAAGTCGCCTTCCTGGATGACGACGTCGTCGAGCATTTGCTTCTGGTTGGCTTTTCGTAGGATGTTGCTCTCGATGGTATGTTCTGAAACGAAGCGGTAGATGTGCACGTCTCGCGTTTGACCGATGCGATGAGCGCGATCGGTGCACTGCTTGTCCATTGCCGGGTTCCAGTCGAGGTCGTAGAAGATGACAGTATCAGCCCCAGTGAGATTGATCCCCAGACCACCAGATCGTGAAGACAAGATGAAACACAAGATGCGCTGGTCGTTGTTGAACCTCTCAGTCAGGATCTGTCGCTGTTCGACTTTCGTGGCACCATCTAGTCGAAGGTAGCGGTGACCATGGATATTGAGGAATTGTTCGAGAATGTCAAGGACCTTGGTCATCTGTGTAAAGATCAATGCACGGTGACCACCGGTTTGAAGCTGCCGGAGAAGTTTGTCGAGGCGCTGCAGTTTTCCGCAGTCATATTGGAGGAGACGTTTGTCGGGGAAGGCAATAGACAACTTCATCCGAGCGGTGTGGAAGGGGTCAGGGTTGTCTTTGTCAGGTCTCCACGTTGACTGTGCTTCTTCTCTGATGAGCTGTGCACCAATCTCCGTAATCGTCTTTGTGGATAGGTCAGTAGCCACCACAGCGGGTGTTACGGTCGCAAATTTTTCCACAAACGGTTGCATCTGCGCGGAACGTGACCGAACCGAATGCACCAAATTCAGGGACTCGGCCGGCGCCTCTCGCTCCCACCATCGTGTCAAAATTCTAGGCGTGGAGACCCTGGATAGTCGTTGGTAGCTTGGACTGAAGGTCAACTTCTCGATCAGGCCACGGCCGTAAATAGGGTGCTGATGGTGCCTGTATGCTTCGTAATACATGGTACGGTCGAGTTGTTGTAGCCGCGCCCTCCTGCCCACATTCTCAAGCGATCCGAGCACGCCAATCCGACTCTCGCCTTGCCATGACAAAGCGTTTCCGGAATTGTTGAAATGATGCGACGACGATAAGATTCTGCGTGATTGAGCCTCGCGGAGACCCTTGAATTGGTGGTACGCATGTCGTTTACTAGTCTCAATAACTTCAATCATGGACATCCGTTCTTCCGAGATCGGCACCAGTTGCAAAAAATCGAGGTCTAGATCGCTCGAGGCGTCCAGCATAAGTCTCCGGCGCACCAGTAAATCCCGAACCTCGAATTCGGCTGCAACTGATTTTGGCATAGCAAACGATGTATTGATGGGACGCGTCTCGAAAAGATCGGGATGATTGCACACTTTGCGCAATTGCATGAGCGCGTTGATAATGGACAGGTAGTTGCCAGAAGCCAAAGTTTCTTTCGTTTGTGCTCTCGACATGAAGCCATCGTACAGTTGTCGCTGGCGCTTGGATAAACGGCAGATCTCAACGTGCTCGTACTTGGCAGGCATCTGCTTTTCGACATCGGCTTTGAGACGGCGGAGGAGGAATGGTCGGATGACCTTGTGCAGTTTCGCAACCTGTTCGCGATCTTCCTCGTCTAACACTTGGTGGCCGCGTTCTAGAATCGACTCGACGGGCCTCTTGAACCATTCAGACCACTCGGTTAACCCAGCAAACGCATCGTCCTCTCCTTCGTTGTTCTGGCCATAGTGGAGGAAAAATAATAGCGACCACAGCTCAGTGAGGTTGTTCTGAAGAGGGGTGCCAGTCAAGAGCAGTCGAGCCCTGGTGTTGAAGGTCATCATAGTCTGCCATCTTTCCGAGCGAAAGTTCTTGATGTTGTGGGCCTCATCAAGGATCATATATTGCCATCTCCGGCGTTTGAAGGAGACTGCGTCTTGCAGAACAAGTTGATACGAGGTGATCACAACGTTGAAACTACCATCAGCCATCCATCCTCTTCTCTTTGCCTTGCGTTCCTCAGGATTGCCATAGTATGTCAATATTTTGAAGCCAGGCAAGAATTTTTTGAATTCCATTTCCCAGTTCAACATGACGCTAGTAGGCACAACAATCAGATGAGGACCCCAAACCTCATGCACTTCGGCAAGATGAGCAAGAAGGGCAATACTTTGAATGGTCTTGCCGAGGCCCATTTCATCTGCTAAAATGCCACTGCGTCCTTTCGCATACAGATCCGCCAGCCAGTCCAGACCTTCATGTTGATATTCTCGCAGAGTACCACGTAGAAGACTCGGAACGGGGGTCTTGACTACTGTTTTCGTGTCTGGAGGTGTGACGGGTAGCACGGGCTCAGTCTGCGCGTCGATTGAAGAAACGGAGTCGGGATCCGAGACCTTGGTGGCTGTGGTATGAGGTGAAGTGTGAGTGCTAGGGTCGCGGCTGGTAGGGTCCTCCGAGTTCGTTTGCCGTACTTGTAATCGAGAGGATGGAGTCGTGTCTTGCATCTCGACATCCTCATTTCTGTGAGGTGCTGCAATCTCGACTTTTACACTGACATCCTCGGACATGGCGCCTTCGACGATTCCTGCATCATTTTGAATCGGTGCTGATGACTCGAGAGGCAATTCCCCGTCTGGCATCGCTTCATCCCCCAGTTCCTCGATAAGGGGTTTACTTTCACTTCTCGATCTCTCTCGCTCGGATGGATCAGTTGCTTCGGCGTCTTGGTCGATTTCCGCGAGCTGCTTCTTCGAGAAAAGCATTGAGAGAAGGTCAGGTCCTGCTTCTTCACCCCCACTCTCTTCATCTTCATCTTCACCATCTTCTTCCTCGTCTTCGCTCTCATCGGTGTCAAATTCAGAATCCATCTCAGTCTCAGGGTCAGATTCTTCAAGCTGATCTGGCGTTGGCACTTCGTCGCCGTCGACCGCGAGCGATTCGTCCTCACCAGCATCATCGACCTTGACGTCGGGTAAATTGTTGTATTTCTTTTTCAGTTCCTCGAGCGACATGTCTGCATCGATGTCTTCGGCATCTGGTTCAGTTTCCGATTCTGACTCGGATTCGGACATTTGCTCGCTATTCTCTGACTCGGATCCCGTGAGTTCATCTGAAGCGGTGTCTGTATCGCTGTCCATCAATGATTCTTCGTGTTCTGTGGCTCGGCTGAGCATCTGATCTGTTCGATCAAGTACTCGAGCAAGATGACCTTTCATCTTGGCTTGTTGCTGCTCTTCGTACTCTCGTTGTCGCATGACTTCCACTTCAGCTTTGACAGCAGCCCAGAGCTTGTCCAAGTCTTTCACAGTCGATCGGTAAGCGACGATGCAGGCTTCCCGCTTCTCTTGCTCGATCTCTTCTACAGTTTTGACCTTGTTGCGTCTCTGTTTCTCTTCAACATATCGTTTTGCTTCGTATGCTAAAATCTCGGCCTTCCGTAAATGATCCTTGCGTTCTGCCTCTAGAAGCTTCCGAAAGTGCAGTACATGTGCCAACAGATGGTCATGGTGTGCATATTGTCTCTTGGGTTCCAATTGTCTGCTGGGAAGGGTATCGGATATCCTTTTTTCTAGCAGGCCTCCTCGAGCCTGGGCGGATCTCACTTTCTGTCTGACCATCGCCTCCTTCTGAATTTGTTTGGGAGTTAGGATCTCGTCCGCTGGCTCGGTCTCATCCTTTTCTAGAAATTCTTCGAATGTGCCATACTTCTTTTGTGGAGGAATATTGGCCGGCGTTGCAACTGAAGGTGGAGATAACCGAACACGAAAGGTGACCTTGCGTAGGGTCAATGGGGGCGTCGGAGCCCTTGATGATGAGTTGGATTCACTTGAAGAGTCGTTGAGCTCGTCGTTGTCACTTTCTGGCTCTGACTTAACAACACCATTGGTACGCGATTTGCGCTCATGAAAACCATTGACCTTGGGTGGAGTATGCTGAGGGCGGCGACTAGCTCTGGTAGGACCGCGTGGGGACTTCGACGACTTGGATTCTGGTTGACTTGAGTATTTTGAGCGAGCGTTTTCCAATTGTTTTATCTGCCTCTGGAGGCTCTCTATCTTGGCGAGGTGCGATTGCGTCGAGTCGCGTCCCTTGGCGGGTGTGGTAGGGCCGCGTTTGGTCGACGGCGGCGTAAGCATGCGCACTTCACTTTTGGATTTCCTGGCAGATGTATTATACACGGGTTTTGCATGACTGTGATGGTCTTGCTTGACTTTGGTAAAGGTAGCACGGGTTTGCCTTTTCGCGGACTGGGGCTGTAGGTCAAGAGGGACCATGTTTGTTCGCCCCGACTTTCGACGCCCATCTTGGAGAAAAGATGTTGGCCCTTCGGCGGCAATCCGCTTCCATGGAGGAGAGATGGGTCGAGGGGAGGGTTTGTGGTCAGATCCTGCAACCTTGCGCCTCTTTGATGGGTGGTGACCATCGCTGGTGTCGTGGCCGTCATGATTTTCAGCCGACGGGCCGGGGGAGGTTTCTCGACGGCGGAGGGGTGACGTGGATTTATCGTCTAGAAAATCTGGGATTCCATTAGCTAATTGATGCCATTGTGGGATTCATGATGAAGCATACCTTGATGTTGTTGTCGATCCAGGATGTTGGAGGAGGGATGAGAATCGCCGGTCGGGGTCGGCATCTGGCGCGGTCACTGATGCGGATGCGCCTGTCATGGCAAAATTGTCCCTTAGAAAATAGCCAATTTGGTGACGAGCATATTCAACCAGTCGGGGGTCAAAGTGGACAATGTGTATATCAAAATGTTGATACCATCGGGTCCAGTGGCCTGGCTGAGTTTGAAGGTTCCCGCGACCGAGATAAGGTGTTGACGAGAGATTGAAGTTTGGGGTGTTGGTGGAAAATATCGAGGGTGGAAGAGAGAAGCGCAGGGCAGAAGACAGGCGATACAGGCGAGACAGGCTACAAACAGCTCTGCCCAAGCCAATCACTGCCCAGCATTCCTCCTCTTCCACCACTCTCCACCCACGTCAATTGTCCTTGCCTCTCCTTCGTGATCTAATTGAACTCATCAGCTGCGACATTTCCTTCTTCAGGCTCTCTGCCAGTCTGCCTCGTCAAGATGATCTCTCGACGGGCCCTGGCCCTTGCCGCGAGGTCAGCTCGGCCTGCCACACGCCCGCACCTCCAATCCCAACTTCACCCTCGACCCGCCGTTCCTCGAGCTCAATTCTCTGGCACCAGATGTCTGAAAGCAAAAGCGGAAGTGGAGGATGACCCAGAAATGGTGCGCAATCGGAACCCCCAAAATGCAGCTTGGACAACGGAATACTAATCTATGCGGCCCACTAAGAACAACAACTACATCAATCCTCCCCGAGTCAAGCGCCAGCACCGTGATCCTTATGCCGACTGGGACGATAAGCAAGAGCGGCGCAACTTTGGTGAACCTGTCCACGAAGACAACGATGTCCTGGGCATGTTCTCTTTGCATGACTACGACAATATGACCACTACTCAGGGTTTGATACTGTGGGCTGGGTTCATTGCGAGTATCGTTGGCGTATACACCGCTGTGAAGTACACGTTTCCTGGCAAACCAGCCTATCCCAAAGAATATGAGAATGGTCTGTTGGAAGAGCTCGGAGGCCCGGGTGCGCTAAAGGTGAAGAGAGAGCTGACCTACTCATTCGTGTGCCGTACATTCAGCTAACTTGTGGCAGGCACGGGCAGTGGGTGACTCGTACAATGAGACCGCCGATCGATACTACGTTAAAAAGGAATAAAATAAGAGGCGTCGAGATTGCGACGCAGCAGCCCCCAATTACAAAATTGAAGGGATATTCGGGGCTTTCATTCTAGTCTCCCTACAGAATTGTACATAGCACATGGATATCGGAAAGACCAATGCTATCTGTTGTTTGATGCGAAATTTGAGAGTTCGGCCTTCTGGTTCGCTAACGTCACCATCCGCCTATTTGTGCGTGTTGATGTAGACGGTGTGATAAGGATGACTACATGGGCATGACAGAAACGAGACCCCCTGTATTCATCCGAACTATACAATGAATCTTTCCGCGCAATTTGCCGCCCGGTAAGATCTGTCGTCGCGCTTCAAAAGAGGGAAACCTCCCTCTACAAAGAATAGTGCTGATTGCAAACACACATAACATCGAATACTGTCCCGAAGAAACCCACAACCCCCCTGCTCAAAGGATTCATGATCATCTATGCTAGAGACTCGCCTCCGAATTCCAAGGATTATCCGACCATCCATAACCCAACGACCACCGTACCAACCATTATCCAATAGCCACTTAGCTCGGCCACGAGTCGGATCGCGCCAGATACTTGGCTTGAATTGCTGGGGTCGGTACCTCCATCCGCAGTCGTCCCATTGGCCAAACTACCGTTGATGTATGTGCTCGTCGAGCCATTGTCGTAAGTCACAGTGCGAACCAGGCTGGTGTTGACGGGAGCGATATTGTCTGTTGAGCCGTTGGTGACGACCTGGGTCAAAAAGGTCGAGTTGTCGATGGGGTCGCACCCGCAGACTTGATACTGTTGGCACAAACATGTTACATTGGACGTGCGATTCTGCCCATTCTCGTTCCAATGGTAGGGAATGCCGTAGGGGTAGCCATACACCGAGCCATACAGCCAGATGCCCGGGAAGAACGCGAGTGCGCCGGCGCCGATGAAGAAGGGCGCGACGCCTAGTGTCGGTGAGCGCCCGCCAGCTGTGTACGGCACAGCAGCGCCGCCAGTGTATCTGTTGCCAAACTGCTTTGGGGTGCCGCTGCCGCTGCGAGTCCGGCCGCCCGCGCTGCTCGACGAGGAGAAGGAGTATGGTGTTCCGTCCGATCTCGTAGAACTCGAGCCGGAAGATCCAGACGAACGCCCTCCGCTGCTGGAACCACCAGATGAACTGCTGCCGCCCCCGCCCCCCTTACCGCCGCCACCACCTTTGCGCTTCTCGAGCGCGCTATATTGATCGAGAGGAGAGGCCTCGCGGATGGACAGGTCTGTGAGAGGAGAAGTGGGAGGGAGGGCAGCGACCAAGGAGGTCAAGTATAGTAACGTTGTCAAGTGGAGGAACTTCATGTTGGCTGCTCGTTCTTCAAAGAGTGCCTGCGCAAATGTGTAGAAGTTGTCGTCGCAGTTGTTTGTTTCAATCTCTGGTTTGCCGTATGCACTTGTCGCAAATGCTAAACAAAGAACGTAGGAAGTGATACAATGCGCTGTTACAGTATGTATAAAGTATTTCGCCACCAATGCACGGTAGACGTGATGTCAAAAGTGATATGCGCGCTTAGAAGTACACAGCCCGCTCTATGGTATATACAAACAGGGAGCGGAACTAGAAGGTGAATGAATCATCGACTCGTGTATTCGCCTGCCGCCGCGATTGGGTTCGTAGTGGCAAGCGGCACTGGGCAGGAAGAATGAATGCAGCCAATTTTTCCCAGTACGTAGTAGTGACGGCCTGTGAAAGGGCTACAAAATAAGGGAGCCCGCCTCGCCCGCATCTGAGACGTGCGGATGGACGCTAAACACGCTAAATGGCCGTCCAGGGACCAACCCTCGAATTCCGTGCCAACCAAGGCTCTGTCAAGATTTGATAAATGCCCATGATGCCCCTAAACGTCAGTATCATGCGAGGCAGTGCCCGGCTTCGCGCCCACCAATACAAATAAGAATTCGATTTTGGACGCCCACTATCACTTCTAGAATTTCCATGATGCGTATTTAGGCTTTACTAATTAATGCCTAGGTAGTGATGGAATTCCTGGTCGCATGAATTTGCCCAGAGTGAGCCTGACATCACCGTTTCTTGGGTAAGCCGGCAAGCATCAGACTGCCAATGCTGCCCTCGACGCAGGAGCAAAAGCTTGACTACAGACTGTCTGGTATTCTGGAAGCTGTGATTGTCCGAACACGGCACACTTGGTCCGACTGGGCGCCAGTGCTTGTATGCAACAAGACCGGCGCACTGCGCCACCCAGCACCGGGGAGTAGTCGAATATGCATGGCGATGGTAAGGCGTATTCGAACGAATTGTGGTGTTGGAAATCCTTTACATAAACTCTTGATGGTAGTGATACACTAATCGAGGACGTATTCGCATTGAAATTATGCCTCGTTCTGGCGGGTCGCTTCGTACCTGTGGAATGCAATGTCAGCAAATTAATCTCATCGTGGCACAGCCAAAAGTGAACATACCTCTTTCCTCTGAAAGCCCACACGCCCCAGTTGCCGCAGCTAATATCTTGGGGATCCAAATCGTTCAAATCCCATCTCAAAGACCGGAAACGGTTCTCTCCGGGCTCCATCAGGAGATCGACTTCACCAGCACACTTCTCCATGACCCATTTCCAATCGCGGTTCATGTCCCATTCTGTGTACCCTGTGCATATCACGGGCACCTTAGTTTCCAGCAATTGCGGCAGTGTTTTCTCCCATTCCTGCGACGATGCGGGGTGACCTAGTCCGGGATGGAAAAGCATGAAGCAGTCGAAGTAGGGATCATAAGGGTAGAACATGTTCGCTTCGTGCAGAGTGTGAAAGTACTCGACAAAGGTAGTGATTTTCATCCTCTGAGAAACACGGTCTTCGACAATGGCGCCAAAGGGATTCTCGGGCGTTCGCTCTGGAAGAGGAAACTCGGCGTCTCGATTCATCATTGACTCGGGCCCGATGAATATGAGGTGAATCAAAGCTTGGGGGAAGAGGTAAGATATCTGTGACCAGACATCACGAGGCAAAGACGATTCGGCACGAGCACCCAGAACAAATATTCGGACGGGAGGACTTGTCAGTTTCAAACTTTTGACGTCTGTTCCTTGTCCTGTCTTCGGCGGGTGTAGAGTATATCGTAATGCTAGCAATGTTAGTCCAGTCCCTTTACGAAAGACGCGAAGTAGTACCTGACAAGCTCTTCAGCCCTTCTGGAGTGAGCCTTCCACCAGGACGGATGCTGTATGGGCTTAGTTCGTGAAGGACACTCCCGAGCGTGGTAGGATACGTCAACAGCTTCGTCGCCTGCCGCATGCTCCTGTCGTCGTTTATCGCTTCAAACTGACGTGTGTATAGAAATGTATCCCAGTTCGTCATGTTCACCATAAATTCATCCTGCTGCGGCCCCGGGTACGCAAACTCCGGAAACCACCTTCCCGACCGCAAATCATGGTCATCTTCGTTGATTTGTCTCAGTGTATCGCATATTTCCAAATGTGCTTCAAAATCGTCCGCCCAATGCTCTTCAGAGCAGTATGTGGCAATGCCACAATCGGGGCACTCGAATGATACGTGCGCCGGAGGTTCTGTACTGATGCCCTCGACCTTCCTCGCTTCCGGGTCGTGGGGGGAATTTGGCATTCGGGTCTGTTGATGCGCAGGATGGGGGCATAGAGCATGCTGCTTGGTCAGCCGCGCTCGTCGTCGGATTTCGGGAATAGGCGACCGAGAGAAATAGTGGAATAAATTTTTGGGTGAGAGGACTGTCCGTCCTGGGGCTCGCCATTCGCCATAGTCTGTAGAAGGGGGGTCACGTCTCTCGAAGTTGTCCGGTGCTTCTGCCGGTGCCGCTGCAGTGGATGCTGATCGGATCGATCTCTTTGAGCTTCGAGTTTGGTCTGTACTGGGCTGGTTTCGAGGCGTGGAGTTTAGCACCGAGCTCGACGCAAAGCTGCGGCTCCTGTGTATTTGTTGAGCGAGTCTAGAGCTCGTCTGTTGACGACTTAGCCCAGAGAGTGCTCTCGCACACTTCACACAGGTGTAGAGCCCCTCCATCTTCTGCAAGGCACTGGTTGTACGGAGCTGCAGTGTCTCAACTGACTGCGGAAGAGAAGCGATCACCAAAGTCGAACATCATCAGATCATTCCACGCGGTTATCGGCAGCATATTTTTCCGATCTTTGCAGCCTTGTCCAAACGGAGGGCTGCAAGGCTGTGATCAGCGGCCAATTGATATCTCTGAATGTGCCAAGCCATCCCAATATTCCCCACAGCAGCCGATCATCGGCCGACGATTTGGTATATTTTCCCATTAAGTCATTCAAGGTGCTGGCTTCTGGCTTATTTGTGTACTTTGATCGATGTGACGACCATGGCCCAAGAAACTTCTCCTGGAGATGCGCTGGACTGGTGGGCGCAGCACTTGCAAGATCAGACGATTTCGCCCTTGACAAGAGACTACCCAGAAGCTACTTCCGAAAATGCTCCCAAACGGCCTATCGAGGCGGTGGAATCACTAGCTGCTCCCGCCACGACCACACATGCTCTGAAAACTCTCTCCAGTCTAGGATGTTTGACAACAATTATGCAGACGGCTTTGATAGTACTCGTGAGCAGGTTGACCGGTGATGAAGATATCAGCCTGGGGACAAATTCGAAGCTCAACGGTCCTCTTTTCGTCCTGAAAACGTCGGTGACTGCCTCAGAACCTTTGTCTCAGCTCCTCAAGAGAATACAGGATCTTTCTGGTCAAGCTTCTGGAAAGAACTTCCCGCTTGAAGCCGTTCAAAGTCGGCTCAAGAGACCGGTACTGTTTCGATTTGCTGCATTGAACAGTGACAATGATGCCACTGGTCTACCTGGCGGAGCTGAAACGATCGACTTCTTATTGACTTACTACTGCTCTTCCACCGGTGACTTACGTCTGACAGCTCGTTACAATCAACGTCTCGTTTCGAGTATTCGAGTGGCTGGTATATTGGCTCAGATCACGAAGCTTCTGGAAAATGCCGCTGAAGACGTAGAGAATGCTGTGGGCGGTATCGTGTTTGCGACCCCTGCAGAACAGGAGCTCCTTCCCAATCCGACCAGTGATTTGGAGTGGTCATCATTTCGTGGTGCTATTCACGATATCTTTGCTGCGAATGCCGAAGCTCATCCCAATCGGACGTGCTTGGTAGAAACAAAGTCCGAAGATTCTCCAGAGAGGAAATTCACGTATCAGCAAATTCATGAAGCGTCAAACATCCTGGCACATCACCTAGTGCAATCTGGTCTCGAAAGAGGAGATGTTGTCATGATCTACTCATATCGAGGAGTCGATCTTGTCGTTGCTGTCATGGGCACGTTGAAGGCGGGTGGTACTTTCTCAGTGTTGGATCCCGCTTATCCACCAGACAGACAGAACATCTACTTGGAAGTTTCCCGACCAAGGGCTCTTGTGATCATCGACAAGGCCACTCAGGATGCAGGTAAACTTTCGGATAAGGTCCGAAGTTTTATCAAGGATAATCTAGATCTCAGAACAGAAGTCCCTGCTTTACGTCTCCAAGACGACGGCTTTCTTCACGGTGGTCAGGTCAACGAGAAGGATATATTTGAGGCTGTACGAACATGCAAAGAAAAGGGTCCTGGCATTGTTGTTGGTCCTGATTCTACTCCAACATTGTCCTTCACGTCTGGATCAGAGGGTAAGCCTAAGGGTGTCCGAGGCCGGCACTACTCGCTTGCTTTCTACTTTGACTGGATGGCCAAAACATTTAATCTTTCCGAGAATGACAAGTTTACGATGCTCAGCGGGATTGCTCATGACCCCATACAACGAGATATGTTCACGCCTTTGTTCCTCGGCGCACAACTTCTTGTGCCCTCCAAGAATGATATCCAAAACGAGCTTTTGGCGGAGTGGATGAAGCAGCATGGTGCTACAGTCACCCATCTTACACCCGCCATGGGTCAAATATTGGTTGGGGGCGCAAATGCAAAGTTTGAACAACTTCATCACGCTTTCTTCGTTGGCGACATCTTGATCAAGAGAGACTGCCGATCCTTACAAAATCTGGCTCCTAATGTGCGAATTGTGAACATGTACGGAACAACAGAGACTCAGAGAGCAGTCAGCTATTACGAAATACCCTCTCGCAATGAGAGGGAGGGTTTCTTAGATGGTATGAAAGATGTTATTCCTGCCGGACGAGGAATGTATAATGTTCAGATGCTTGTGGTCAACCGTTTTGATCGGTCAAAGCTGTGTGCGGTCGGCGAAATTGGAGAAATCTATGTGCGAGCGTCAGGGCTGGCAGAGGGTTATCTTGGAACTCCTGAACTCACAGCAAAGAAATTTGTTGATAACTGGTTTCCAGGTCATGAACAGGGGGTTAGCTCTGATAAAGTCAGATTCGAACAGAGGTTCAAGGACGAGCCTTGGGCCAAATATTACCTTGGACCTCGAGATCGCCTTTATCGAAGTGGTGACCTTGGCCGTTACACACCAACTGGTGATGTTGAATGCTCTGGCAGAGCCGATGATCAAGTCAAAATTAGAGGCTTCCGAATCGAGTTGGGTGAGATTGACACTCATCTTTCTCAGCATCCTCTGGTACGAGAGAACGTCACGCTTGTACGGAGAGACAAGTTCGAGGAGCAGACTTTAGTGAGCTACATTGTGCCAGAGATAAAGGCTTGGGCTCAATTTCTTGCCGAAAAAGGTAAAGAAGACATCCCAGATGATGGAACTTTATTTGGACGAGTTGAACGATTCAGAATGCTGCAGACTGAGGTGCAGGAATATCTGCGCACAAAGCTACCAGCCTATGCCGTTCCATCGGTCATAGTGCCCATGAAAGCCATGCCTCTCAATCCCAACGGGAAGGTCGACAAGCCAAAACTGCCTTTCCCTGACATGGGAATGCTCTCAGCACGAACTCGGCGCAAGTCATCAATGTTGCAACAACTCACTGAAGGTGAACTTGCTCTCGCGAACATTTGGGCCAAGCTGGTGCCAGATTTGATCGCGAAGACCATCAAGCCAGATGACTCATTCTTTGTGATTGGCGGCGAAAGTATGAAGGCACAACAGCTAGCATATCAAGTTAGGCGAACTCTAGGAGTCAATCTCCCGATTAGCAAGATTTACAATCGACATACATTGAAGGAGATGGCGGCGGTGATCGACCACTTGCGTGCCGCAGATTCTCTTGAAGGTCCAGAATACGTCGAAGCGAATGGCACTACCAACGGCATTCAATCCGACGGTGCCAAACCAGATGATGAATATGGTGTTGATGCACCGAAACTGGTCACACTACTTCCGAATTCCTTTCCATCTGCATCTGTGAAAACGCCTACACAGCCTATTGTCTTCTTGACAGGCGTGACGGGTTTTCTAGGCTCTTTTATCCTTAAAGACCTGCTTGATCGCCAAAATCCCCAGGTAAACAAAGTTATCGTTTTGGTTCGAGCGAAGGACGAGCCTGCAGCCTTCACACGAGTCCAAGATACCTGCCAGGCATACGGTGTCTGGGAGGATTCGTGGCAATCGCGAATCCAGTGCATGACTGGAGAACTAGGACCAGCACATTTCGCGCTCTCTGATTCGCAATGGAATCAAATAATTAATGAAGTCGACGTTGTCATTCACAACGGCGCTCAGGTCCACTGGATAAACACATACTCAACTCTCAAGCCGCCCAATGTACTCGGCACAATCGAAGCCATGAAGATCGCCGCGGAAGGACAGCCCAAAAAGTTCGCCTTTGTCTCCTCCACAAGCGTACTTGACCACGAGCACTTTGTCTTTGAATCCGAGCGCATCATCGCAGCGGGCGGAGAAGGCATTTCCGAAGACGATGACCTCTCGGGCTCACGTGAGGGACTCGGTACTGGGTACGGTCAGAGCAAATGGGTGGCCGAGTATCTTTGTCGAGAAGCCGGCCGACGTGGGCTAAGGGGCTGTATCGTCCGCCCGGGCTATGTATTGGGCTCTTCCAACACAGGTGTCACAAACACCGATGACTTCCTCATTCGCATGCTCAAAGGCTGCATCCAGCTTGGCACACGTCCAAACATTAACAACACGGTGAACATGGTGCCCGTGAATCATGTTGCTCGCACTGTCGTAGCATGTGCCTTCCACCCTCCATCAACCCCTTCATCCTCCACGTCAAGCAATAACGAGGCCGGCGGCGTCTCCGTCGCCCAGATTACCGGCCACCCTCGTCTCCGATTCAACCAATACCTCTCCACCCTCCAGACCTACGGCTACAAGACCTCGCTGACCGACTACGTGCCCTGGGCATCAAGCTTGGAGCACTACGTCTCTACGCACGAGGACTTTGCGCTCATGCCGCTTTTCACCTTCGTAGCCAACGATCTCCCTTCCAACACGCGGGCCCCGGAGCTCGACGACCGCAATGCCGAACGGGCGCTTTATGAGGACGCCGAATGGACCGGCGAGGACGTGTCGGCGGGTGCGGGAGTCACGAAACGCGAGGTCGGCCTCTACCTGAGCTACTTGGTTCAGGCTGGCTTCTTGCCCGCCCCTGGACCTGTGGACGAAGACTTGGGTGTAGGAATTAAGGCGCTGCCGAACGTCGTAGTCGCAGAGAAGCAGAGGGCGGCTATGAAGAAAGTTGGCGGGAGAGGTGGGCTTGCGTGATTGAAGATGCGGGGGCTGATGAATCTACACGGGAATTTAGGGGCAGACGAGATACTGGAAGCGTAAATAACAGGTGTGGACAGACCTGCGAGAGAGGCTTCAGAGCCAGAGGGAGGAACCAAAAAAAAAGCGAGCTTCTTTTGTGTCGGGTCTCGGTCAGAATGATTATTCATCTGTCTTCTATCTTTGCTTTCTCTGTCTTCCACAACCGGATGCCGCCTTCCTACAATCTCATTATTCAGTCCGTGCATGCTTCTCGTCATCTTTCATATCGGACTCGGGTATCCAGGAGGGATAGTGAGTGCTTATATACGCTGTTATCCGGATTGCCGTTCTCAGTGAAATAGGCAGCAAGTGTGATGTCTTCATGTCAAAGCGGGTGAAGCCAATTGAACGGGAGGAGACGAGACGACATCTTTCTTGCGCGCCCCGTCTGGGCCATCTCATTGGATCATCGGTCTGCGTCGCCTTCAGCGAAGGTAGCCTTGACATACTTTGTTTGGCATGGCTTGAGTCCCTTCGGACGATGTGATGTCACTCGTGGTTCTCATTCCTCCGCTCGATAAGTGGCAGCTAGTATCTCGTTCTTCCTTCAGTCCTCGTCCCAGTTAGGATTTGCCCCGGGAGGCTTGGGACCACCAGCTTGTCTCGCCACAATGATCTGGTCCACGCTCAACACTGTCCTCGCGGCTTCAGTCGCCAGCCGTATGGCCCAAGATTTCGTCACCAGTAGGTCGAGGATACCTTCCTCCGAGGCATCAAGCACGCCCGTCGGATCAGAGACCTCCAAATCTACGCCGGTCGTCCAGTACGGTTCCTCGGACTCGTCGGTGCTGCCGGATTCGTCGTCTTCTTCCTCGTCCTCATCGTCATCGCTATCTTCTTGGTCGGTAGGGGCGTGTGCCCGGCCCTTGACTTCTTGTGAGCTGCCCACGCGGCGTTGGTGTGCTGTGTACAATCTCGCTAGGACTTCAGTGGCATCCAGACCGGCACTCTCGGCTAGTGTGCGCGGGATCACCTCGAAAGCCTCTGCATATTTGCGGATGGCATACTGTGACAGGCCTGGAGTTTTGTCGGCGAAGTGCATGATCCTCTCGACGAGTTGCATTTCTGTGGCGCCGGCGCCAGGAACAAGACGTGCATCGCGAGTCACGGCTTTGATCACGTTGACTCCATCGTCGATTGCTCTTTCAACATCATCGAGATGGTTCTGGGTGGCACCTCTGAGTACGATCGTAGCTGTTCGTGTGGTGGCTGTCTCGGACTCCTGGCGGAAGACTGTCACTCTGTCGCCGCCAATCTCGGTAGTGTCAACAACGTCAATACCGCCCATCTCGTCAGGCATAGGTGCTCCTAAACGAGCCAACGGCGTCGCGTTGCAGACGCTGCAGAGTCGCCGAAGCTCGAACTTCGACATGATCTTGATAACCAGTATCCCCATGCGGTTGAGATAGTGAAGGGCAAGTTCCCCAATTGTGGCACCTGCGACTATAACGCGCACACCGGTGTCGTAGATTTCACGGATTGCATTCTCGAGCTGTGTCTCCTCGCCCTTAGAGAAATCCATCATTTCCTTCGCATTCTTAAGGAGTACAGTTCCCTTGGTTTCGGTCTGTGAGATATCAATCGGACAAGAGAAGACTGCAACTTTCGCCTTTTTGATGCGCTTGACTGTTCCATCGGGTTCGCGCCCAAAGACCATGCCCTTGATGACTCTCGACGACGAGAGGTCTCCGCCCATAATTTTCACCACCCGGATATTGTCCACATTGAAGTTTGCGGGATTCTTGGGGAGAACAGCTAGCACGGCTTGGGAGATAAGTTGGGAAAGAATGTCCTCGGAGCCAGACTGTTTTGAAGCGATCACCGTACGAAGGGCTTTGCTTAATTCGTCGGCCGAACGGATGTTGGAGACCGAATCGACTTCAAGATCTGGCGGCATGAGTTAGGTCTCGGTGTCGCGAGGCATGTAATGGTTGGAAGGCTTACCTTCTAAGCATTTCAGTGCGTACGCCTGCGCCTTCTCGTATCCAGAAACAATATCGCTTGTCTTTAGGCCCATTCGTATTAATTCTTCCGCCTTCTTGAGCAGCTCTCCAGCAAGGACAATGACCATATTGGTTCCATCGCCCATCTCTGCTTCTTGTTGTTGACTAGCCATAACCAGCAATTTTGCCGCGGGGTGCACAACATCCAATTCTCGCAAAATTGTGGCCGCATCGGAGGTCAGTATCATCTTTGCCAAATGATTTATGACGATCTTGTTGCGACCGTAAGGGCCTAGGGAAGTCTGAACGGTCTGAGCAATCGTTCTGCAGGCATCGATCTGTAGACAAGTCAATTACAGGCACCAGATTTAGCGGTGCAGAAACACAGAATCGTACGTTTCGAATAACGGCACCGTCTTCGGCGTCGTAGCTATTATAGCCTGGCTTGAAAAGCCCGGCCTGAGAGGTCTGGGGTATCGCTAAAGACATTTTGGAGCGGGATAGTGGGAGATAGGAGGATTTCGCAGCCACAGTACGAGTAACAAAACCACGAAGCACAAATCGTGGAGGGGACAAAAATTGACGTCGACAAGGCTGGATGGCAGCCTTGCCCTGCCAAGCCTTCTATGTTCGAGTCTCGTCTCTCGCTGTTCCCCCGAGATCTGAACCGAGATGATTATTTAACTCATATGTAGGTTCAAGATATGCGACGATGAAGCAGTGGTGTCTACGGAAATGACAACTCTTCCTTTTCTTCGAAGAGCTGCAAAACTCTTGAACCATGCCCGGCACCACGAACGATGATGGAAGTGAATCGGACCTCGACCTGCTGGGCGAACACGACGTCGCCGACCTTTTTTCAAGGTATGGACCATACATCTGCTCTATTCAAGGAAGCTGATTCAAGGTACAGACCTGTCGATGCTCACTCCGTAAAGCCACAATTCTTTACCCACGCATCTTCGAGCAGAACATTTCCTGCGCTTCAATCTGGAGAGCCGTCCGCAGACGGGGCTTCAGACGACCCCGGTCAAGACCACGTTGAACGAGATGTATTCCCCAGCTTGGAAGAACAGGACCAGAAAGAGGATGCCCCACACGACTGGTACGTCGAGGGACCAGGCAGACGAGTGGGCTACGACGATTTGACGGCCATTGACTGGATCTACGAGTACACCAAGGAGAGGCAACGGCTGCGGAAGATGCTGGCACTCCGCACAGGACTGGTCGGCAATCTGAGACAGCTCTTGGACGCAAGCCATGTCTGGGTCGTCCTCGTCGCTAGTGGAATATCAGTTGGCTGTGTAGCCGCGTTCATCAACATCGCTTCCGACTGGCTGGGAGACATCAAGTCAGGATATTGCAAGAAAGGTCTCGGCGGCGGCGACTTCTACCTGAGCAAACAGTTCTGCTGCTGGGGCCATGATGAGCTCGCGCAGTGTCAGGACTGGACTCCTTGGCCTAATGCCCTGGGTGTTGGCAGCAAGGCAGGAAAGTTCGTCATGGGCTATATTTTCTTCATTACATTCTCGATTTTGTTTGCGATTTCAGCAGCAATCTTGGTCCAACACTTTTCCCTGCACGCCAGACACAGTGGGATTCCAGAAATCAAGACCGTTCTGGGAGGGTTTGTCATCCGACGCTTTCTCGGCACCTGGACTCTCATAACAAAATCATTTGGATTGGTAAGTGTCGCAGCGAGACATGCACTGTCCCGATCTAATCTTGCCAGACTCTTGCAGTATCATCAGGTATGTGGCTCGGGAAGGAAGGCCCGTTTGTCCATCTTGCCTGTTGCTGCGCCAACATAATCATGAAGCCGTTCGAATCACTCAGCCAGAATGAAGCCCGAAAGCGAGAGGTTCTCTCTGCTGCTGCCGCGTCAGGCATATCAGTCGCCTTTGGAGCTCCTATCGGCGGTGTCTTATTTTCGCTCGAACAGCTATCTTACTATTTCCCTGATAAAACCATGTGGCAATCTTTCGTCTGCGCCATGGTAGCAGCGGTGACTCTGCAAGCTCTGAACCCATTTCATACTGGAAAGATTGTGCTGTACCAGGTCACGTACACTACCGGTTGGCACAGCTTTGAATTGGTGCCTTTTGTCCTCCTTGGAATCATTGGTGGTCTATATGGTGGCCTTTTCATTAAACTGAACATGTTGGTCGCGCAAGTGCGCAAGTCTCCAAACTATCCCTTCCACAACAAGCCAGTCCTGGAGGTGCTCGCCGTCTCTGCGCTTTCCGCAGCCATTAACTATCCAAACCTCTTCATGCGAGCACAGATGTCCGAGCTCGTGTACTATCTGTTTGCGGAGTGTGACACCATCGGCAACAACGACATATTTGGTCTTTGCCGGGCAACCACAGCAGGCGCTCTTTCGATGGCCTGGCTATTGGTAGCAGCATCCATGCTAGGTTTCCTGCTAGCGAGCATTACTTTCGGTCTACAAATTCCAGCTGGTATCATCCTGCCATCCTTGGCCATCGGTGCACTGTACGGCCGCACGTTGGGTGTGATCGTTGAACTCCTGCACAAACACTTCTCTACTTCAATCATTTTTTCTGCCTGCGAGACCGAGGGCCAATGTGTGACGCCCGGGACCTACGCCATTGTTGGAGCAGCGTCTGCACTAGCTGGGGTCACAAGAATGACGGTCTCCATTGTGGTGATCATGTTTGAATTGACAGGTGCTCTTACCTATGTCTTGCCGATCATGATCGCCGTAATGCTGGCGAAATGGATCGGAGACATCTTCTCCACACGGGGAATATATGAGTCCTGGATTCAATTCAACGAATATCCCTACCTTGAGAATAAAGACGACACCAACATGCCACATACCCTTGTCTCGAATCTGATGACGAGGATCGAGGAGATGAACTTTATCGACGCCAGTCGGCCTTTTACTGTCGACGCTTTATGGAACCTCTTGCGAAAAACGTCTTTCCGTGGGTTCCCTGTGGTGGCGCTGAAGCAGTCAACGAGAGGTGACACTTCTGAAACAGTTACTACTGGGGTGGCTACGAACCGAGCGTCCGTGCGAGAGAATACATTTCTGGGGTACATCTCTCGCGCCGAACTGGCGTTCGCTCTGGAACGAGTGACAAATACTGGCAATAATTCGCCTACGCGAGGGCCTGAAACAGCCGATGTAGGGGCGCTATGTTATTTTGCTTATCACACAGATATTGCTTCAGGCCGTGGGATAGATTTTCGACCGTGGATGGACCAGACACCCATCACCCTCAACGCCAACAGCTCTCTCCAACTGGCGGTGAATATGTTCCAAAAGCTGGGGCTTCGCTACCTTCTCTTTGTGGAACGCGGTGCGTTCAGGGGGATCCTCACCAAAAAAGACGTTTGGTGGATATTATCCGCCTCGGAAGATGGACGCAAATCCGCAGACTTTGCTGTCAACACGGAAACTCTTCGTGGTCCAGACTTAGAAGATGACGATAGCCCTGAGGAGGCCAGAGGTCTCTTGGGGCAAGATTCTAACAGCCAGGGTCATCCCAGAAGGTCAGGATGAAACGAGGGATAGCTATAGGTCGTTGTATTCTACCAATAAACATTCAAAGCCTCAGAGCCTCGACACTTCGCTTGTGCGAGGGAGAGCAAAGTGCTGTCTGCAACTTTCGACCGGCTGGCTCAGTCTGTGAATCGCAACGTTTAACCAAAGCGTACCCGTGGCGATCATCGGAACATTGAGACCGCACCCAAGAAAGGATCGCCAGTATCTGCCGGTACCGCGTCTCAAAGAGCAGGACAAAGGCGTCAGCCCCAGACAGCGGATGTTGTGATGAGCGCGGCCGCGACGAGAGGGACAACAGGACCTGACATCTGATCAATCATGTCTTTGACTTTCCGGCGTGTAATTTCGATGCTCTCCAAGCGATGTGTCCTTAAACGCAGGCAATGACCGGATTCGAATAGCGCGCTCGATTGAGAAGGCAAGAACTCTGATGATCAGCCGTTCACCCACTGTTCCCTGACAAGAATTGGAAGGTTCGAGTCGCCTAGAAAGACATTCGAGCGCGCTAATGATGGTGTACCGTTTACGGACTACGATGTGCTCTAGCATGTCTAGTTTCCCGATGCACGCCCTGGCGAGCTCTTAGAGTTTGTAGGGCCTCCAAGTAGCCACGAGGCGAAGACGCAATAGTTTTTAGCTCCAATTTGGATGCAAATGAGAAGAAGCCCCTGAAAACTGGCCAAATGCAGAAGTCGAAGCTTCGGTGAGAGCTTGAGAAGGGTCAAGCCGCAAGTGCATGACAATTTGAGAGACAAAAACAGTGAGGCGAGGCTCGCGAGTCTAAGCGGTTGCTCCTGAAGATCCCGTGCCTCATCAACCGAAATGATGACTCGGATGATCACCAGGATCTCCAGTTATTAAAAAAAAAAAACCGGCAAAGAATCGACAAAGAGCGACGGAGCACGCCGGATCGACAGTGAGGACAATTGATAATGAGAGCATGTCGGCGTACGGGGTACCTTTGCTACCCAACCGTCAGTCCTTCGGATGGAAACAGGCACTGAACTACAGTGCCATGCAATGTCATGGTTTACTCAGAGTTGCACTCGTGCTGCAACTTTGAACCCCCAGAATCAAAAGTAGGCATGATCTTCGCAAGCCACGAGGCATTAAGCGAGCCCTTCAAGGGAAACAGACACCCACTCGGGGATCAACGGAGCACCACTTCAGCAGGCCATCACTGAAGTCTTGGAGAAAGCCGCGATCAGACGGCATTGCTTCCGCTGAGACGGGGACATCTTGGGAGCTCGAAGACACGGCACAGAACACAATAGTTATCAGCAGGCCAGAGTAGTTACTTTTCGCCGTGTCCAACCTTTACGAGCTGCCCTGAGCCGGGAGGCCGGGCCCCCGAATGGCATCGAATTCAACTGGATGTAGTCTTGGCCGCAATCATTGCTTCGCGCTTTGCTCGGGATTGAACCACCTCGATGCAGTGGTAAATTCTGGTTAGATCAAGTGGACGGCATAGGAACCGCCTCTGGCCAAGATCGAAGTCACCAGCATGGTACGGAGTTCGTACTGGTAAAGGAGCTACTTTGAAAGCCACAGGCGCTGGAATAGGGCGGCGCCATAAATCACGATCTCACCCGAATTGCGCCAATATCAGGATATAGGAGCATTAAAAGGGGAGTGATGATGTTTGTCGGGTCAAACTTTGGGCTCAAGGTTCATGACGGTCTTGTATCGAACACAGCACGGAGGAGATTTTACGAGTCCCTGATCTGTCTAAATCTCCGTGCTTCGAGTGTCTTCTCTTGCAGGACTGTGGCCAACAGCTCCGAAGCATGGGCAATTCCCGTCCTTCGAGATGCAAGTGCATCACCCCTAGCGTGCGCCATGTCTTGTCCCGATGTCGATCTCCTGCAAATTGACGTACAAGTTGTGAACAATTGAAGAAGATCGCCTTAAATGTTAGTCACTTCAACTGTCAGAAGGAATTTTCTCACAATTGCTCGCTGCCGACGACTTGAATATTGATGCAATTCAGATTTCCGCTGGCCCACGGACTAAGGGCACTGCGAGTGCTTGGTCGACCGGACAAAGACACTTCTGCATTCGCCGCTGCGCTTCGGACCTCGAAGTGAATTCTAGTGCCCACTTTTGATGCTCACGGTAGTGGAAAAAAGGCCACGAGGCGAGGAGCGTGGCAGCTAAGAGTCTGGCCGTCTTGACTATTGTCCTTTCAACGACTCGTAGCAGCCTCCGCTTTGCTGTCGATAGATAACCCTTAGTCAGATATAGTTACAAAGCCCAACGGGCGAGGCTGTCCATTTCAGAGGGACAAAGGATCAAGACCACGGCGAGACGGCGTGGTGGGGTGGGAAAATTCTCCAGCGATGGATCACTCTTTAGGGTGTGATTCTATTCGTAACATGTGATAATGGGGTTTGTGTAGTCTGTCGACCGCTTTTTTTTTCTCAAGCAGAAATTCCCGCTTAACCCTCTACAGAAGACCAGAGCAACCTAGGTGATTGCCGAGAATGCCCAAGAAGCAAGACAGTGGATGTTTCCTTCTTTCCTTCGGAAGAGGGATGACGATGGTATGGAACTTATGATAGAGTGATCGAGGCTGGACAGTGGACGCCACAAACTTCTCTACAAAGGCCTCCCACAGGCGGAATCAAAGGAAAGGCACGTCCGAGCCGTAGTCGCTTTGGGCCATCAGGCTATCTACGCGATACAAATGGCTGTGAACTCTCAGGTACGTTTCCCGGCTAGACCTAAGCAGTCAGGTTTTCGTCCAAGCAACAACTTGGCTCGCCGACGGTTCCCTATGTGAAAGTGGACGAGAAGAGTCTGGCTTGTCCAACTGTGAAACGAACGTCTCGTCCGCGTACAAAGACTAGCTTCTGCAAGAGAGAGCCGGGTGTTTGGGAAGCAAAATGGTCTGTGCTCTGGTGAATTCGCTTGTAGCCGGATGGGAAGGATGTTTAAGAATGGCAAAAGGCGTTCGCGGTGCTAGCCACTTCCCCGGGTGCCATCACAACGGCCCAGGAAGGGATCTGGCTGCGCCAGTAGCGGGTGTCTGGCCTACCAGCACCATTACTCTGCGGGTCAACGCCTCTATAACTCCGAGACACCGACCAATTCGACGACGTTGGTAAAGTGGCAGGCATGTCAGGCAACAGAAGTGGTAAGACTCGGCTTACCCCTACACTGACGCCAGGCCGTTGCATACTTCTGCAGGTTAAGAGAAGTCTATCATCAACATGCTGGGATCTTTGCAGGTGATGAAAGGTGCCGGCAGTGTTTCTATGCCTGAAACTGATGGGCGAAGGCGTCATGACCAGTCACGCCGATCACGGCTGTCCCAACAGGCATGGGAATGCCGGATGCTGAGGAAAAAGCCATCGGTTGCACAAAATGTCGGCTCATTTTGCGCCTTCCACGTTCCTCTAGCTCACAATCTAGAAAGGGGCCGATCATAGCTGCGTGTCCGTGCAGTTCCCCGGGTAAGGTGACACCATGATAGACAGGGAACTCCCTGCATCGCTTGCAAAACATCCAAGCCCGTCGCGGCACTGTACTTCTCTCCGCACTCTTTGTTGCTGGCTATAGACAGCGGATCTTGTGAGAGCAAGCCAAGAAAATCCAGCAATTGACTTGTTTCAGAGCCACAGTACGAGTAGAGGAGTGCAAAACTCTGGGCTTGCCTGGGACCTTGGAAGGGGGTGCGAGCTCCAAGCTGAGATCTCGGATAGTGTGAGGGCTAAGGCAGTCAATCAAGCCACCACCCATCACGGCTCGTCTCAGAATTCCCGTCACGATTGCCAGTGACAAACGTGACCGGCATTGCAAGTGACCTATCGCTGCCAGTTTATGTCCAAGTTTTGCAAACCCGATACGAGGTTTACGTATCCGTGGTACAAGGTACTTGGGGAACATTAGACGAGTCCAACAGGATGAGTTTACCTACAAGCTCGACAAGACAAGACTCGCTTAAGAAACTGCGAGTCAAGATTCTAGCTTTGTCGATCAGTTGAAGGCACGAGAGAGTGGAAACGTGGGTTACAGCGATATTATTAGGTTGATTTCCGATGACTCGAGATATGCCAGAGGACGGAGTAGCACAGGCAGTCCCTTTGAGTCCCTTTGTGGTGTCAAATCGTACGAGTATTCGAAAGGGCCATGGAAAAAACCGGTCTCCTGATTGTTGGGGGCCCGCGGTCCCGTACCTTACATGGTTGTGCTTGCCAGATGTGCCGTGCCCAGGTGTCGGGAATTTTGTACCTGTTCAAGTTGCACAGATCCTCGTGCGGCGTGCAGCCTGTGTGCAGGCATTCAGACTTTTGGCAGCTTGCAGTTGACAGGTGCCGGTGCCCAGTGCCAGGTGCAGGCTGCCGTGGCTCAATGCATGGCGTCCAGACCGAGGCTGGCATTGACAGGAGCTTGGAAAATGTTTCCCTCACGGTGCCTGAGGCGTAAAAAATGCCATGGGCCACGCAGATCCTTACCTGAAGCTGGGGCTGATGCAGGCTCGCAGGCTTCTCTTTGGGGCCCGCCATTTACTCGTGTTTGTTGCATCGCGGCAGGGTTAGTAACCTCCGAAGTGAAGCCTCATTCGGTGTAGGAGCCCTGGATAGGGGTGTGCGTTTAGGTGCCTGGGCTCGTGTGGCCAGTGAGGCCCGTGAAGGCAGGAAAGTCAGAGACCGGGGCATTTTGTCTGCTGGAGCTGCTGGGGCTTGCTGGGCCTGCTAGGCTTGCTTGGGGGTTGGTCCTTGCGCCTATTGTACCTAATGCCGGACCCAAGACGCCGGCTTGAGATCTTACCGAACGAGGAATGGTTCCAGGCGGTCGGTGCAGCACCATTGCCATCCCGGTCGTGGCGTTTGACTCGTGCGACCTTGTCAAGGTGACTGTCAGAAGCTGGTGCTCGCTGTGGGCCTCGCCGCCTAGAGAGTTGCGCCATGGACAAGGAACGATTGATGGTGCCTTTGGCTAAAGACTCGTGGGTTCAGCAAAGGCACTTGAATCAAATGCCCCCACAAACCCGCAGCCAGTTTGACTTTACACTGAAGACCACCAACTCCACCAATTTGCAGCTGCAGACTGCAGTACCATCCGCGAGTCCTTCTCCCAGCAATATCCAAGTTATCTAACAGGTCCCTCTAGTCATTGTAACCCCTCTGATACCTTCTCAATCCTCCCGTCTCCAGAGTGGGCAGAAACAATTTGAAGCAAGCCTCCACGTGTCGACCGATCTCCCTCTAGTTCCTCCCTCGATCTTTTGGCTGATGAAATTGGTGTGACGCTAGAGAAACAAGAGCACTGCCTTTCGGGCACCTCTTTTTCCATGCCCAAACACTACCGATCTCACTCCAGCGCCGAGGTGTCCAGAGAGACAACCGAAAATCTCTACGAGTTGGGACTTCTGACCCGTCCTCCCTCCAAGTCCCGCTCCGTCACTGACAACAAGACGAGGACGGACCACCGTAAGACCTCTTGCTCTGTCCAGACGTCCAAAGACTGCCTGGCGACTCGCAGACAAAGAGACGACTGACTCATGGTTTTACATTTCTCAGACCAGGTCTCGCGAACCCGTCACGACGGGTTCCCTCCTCGCGCAACCTCGTCTTTGGCTGGCCTCGCCCACAATCCTGCCTTCAAGCAATCCAGCATCTCTTCTGGCACTCTGGGAAGGCCCCATACTCCCAACGACCACCGACCTCGCACGAGCACCCGGGACCACCGACCACCTCCATCGCCCACCTCCAGCGTCCCAGGAGCCGGCCACCCCATGGCCGGGATGCTTGACACCGACCGCGCACGCTCACGGCGAGAGAGGACGTTCGTGGGAGGAGAATGTGCTGCTTGTGAAGAGCTCCTCGAGCATACTTTGAGAGGGGAGCGAGTGCTACAGTTCTCATGCGGCCATGTCGCCCACGAAGCCTGTTTTTACGAATACATCAAGGACTCCGACTCGCAATATTGCCCGACATGCGATGCTCCGTTGAGCTTGGATTCGTTTCGCGGAGGAAGCATCTTGGATTTGAGTGAGTTCTGGCCCCTCCCCCCCCCTTCGTACCTGGGTCACTTCTAATATCACCCACAGCTAAATTAAGTAATATGGTTCGAGCTGTCGCCTCAAAGGACGTAACGTCGCCGAGAAGTTCACAAAACACACCGATGCCCTGGGATGCCGGCCGACCCGTTCCTCAGGAGGATGCTTACAGTTCTCGTGGCACCACCGACAGAGATAGCCGTCATGCGTCGAATCGAGACAGCCGAGATAGTCAGAGATTGCGCATAGAGCGCTTGGGTATAGGTCACGGACTGGCGCTAGGCCAGACTCACTCTCGCAATGATAGCGGCAATGCTTCTTCCACGGATTACGCCAACGATCAAGTCAGTCATCCTCGGAAGCACGACTATGATCTCCATGCCATGGAAACCAGTGTCCCAGGATCACAGATCAAGGAATCACGCCAACCTATCCCAGCACCTATTGTCACTGTCCGGAGCGAATATCCAACTTTGACACGATCGCGCCAACAGCAGACAGTAACATGCCTCGTCACCATTGAGGTCCCTGAAGGCAAGTGGCTTGGAGTGGGCGATGAAGGACTACACACTCCTCCCGTCCCACCGCTTCCCAGCGATTCTGGCGTGGGCATTCCGGCAATGCGAAGAGCACCGGAAATGCAGGCACCATCAGTTGCCTACGAGTCTCCTGATGTCTTGGAAGAAATTACCGAAGAGCTTCGAATGCGTGTCGATAATTGGCATGGGCTTGAGTTTCAACGATTTGGCAAACTTCGTCTCCATGGTGTGGTTCGAGTGGGCAAAGACCGTCATTCATGGCAGGAGCTTGAATGCTACCTGTTCGGCGAGATGCTCATCTGCGTAAAGGAGAAGAAGAATGCTCAGCCTCCCCTGATCACGGACTCGGGGCGCAAGTTGACCAGGTGCACCCTGAAAGGGTCGATCCTCATCAAGAAACACTTACGGCAGGTACATGCCTCGCCAGATGAGTGTATCTTGACCTTGAATCTGTCTGTTGCTGAGTTGCCGACCTTCCACCTATTGTTCCCCGACCGGGACAAATTGGAGATTTGGCAACGAGGTTTGCGGGACCTACACGCCAGCGAGCCTTCTCCCCGCTACAACATGGACTATGAACAGGATACATCCGGCACAGATGAAGAATATGATAGCCGGCTGACTCGTCACGTACGACGAGTTCCTTCAGTGGCTTCGTCTTACGGCGGCCCGAAGTCGGCGACTACCGCAGCCACGGAGTACTCCATGCCCAAGACTCTTTCTGACAGAAGGATTCCGCCCTCTTTGCACGTACCAATCGACATCGTTGTTGTGATCCCGGTATCCTCGTCTATGCAAGGTCTGAAGATCACGCTCCTTAGAGATACGCTACGGTTCCTTGTCCACAATCTAGGCGAGAGAGATCGGATGGGTCTCGTCACCTTCGGTTCCAGTGGTGGAGGCGTACCAGTTGTTGGCATGACCTCGAAAACTTGGGGTAATTGGAACAAAGTGCTTAACTCAATTCGTCCAGTTGGGCAGAAGAGCTTGCGGGCAGATGTGGTCGATGGCGCCAACGTCGCCATGGATCTACTCATGCAACGCAAAGCCGCCAATCCCATATCGACAATCCTACTCATCAGCGATTCTTCAACCTCGGAATTGGATGGCGTCGACTTTGTTGTCCAAAGAGCGGAAGCCGCCAAGTAAGTCAAGTCTCACCGTTCGTACTATTATCTTATTGACATTTGCAGGGTTGGAATCTATTCTTTTGGCCTGGGACTCACCCACAAACCTGAAAGCATGTTGGAGCTATCGAATCGCACAAAGGCCTCATACCTATACGTGAAAGACTGGATGATGCTACGCGAGTGCGCTGGTGGCGTCTTGGGCGCCCTTCAATCAACATCCCACCAAAATGTCAAGCTAAGACTCAAATTACCTGAGGGTTCACCGGCGAAATTTGTGAAGATCAATGGCGCTTTGCAAACAACCAAGAGAGCTACTGGCCGCGATGCGGAAGCGACCTTGGGCGACCTCCACTTCGGTGACAAACGAGATGTGCTTGTTCAACTGGTCATTGAACCAGACAGTACCACATCAGACCCAGCTCCGCAAGATGCTTGGGAGTCAATAGTGTCCGGTCTCGAAGCTCTTGGTGGCTCCATGGATAACGACGACCCAAGAATCCAGAGCGTTGAAGAGCTGCCCCTGATTCAAGCCGATTTATCGTTTGGCGATTTACAACGCGATGGCTCCATGGTACAATTGCCGCGGCCGTCTTTGCTCACTATAACAATGCTGCCCTCAAATCGACGCTCTCGACAGAATGGTAGACCAGCAACTCCTCCGATCCCTCCCCATCCGTCAATTGTACAACGACGCATGGAGCTCTTAACCTCGGACATGTTAAGCCGAGCACTCACACTTGTTCAACGCGGCCAGCATGAGCGCGCACATCACCTACTCAACGAGACCAGGACCATTCTCAAAGGGCTCGGCAAAGGAGGCCTTCCACCGCTACCTCCTGGAGCCAGCAATCCTGTGAGTAAACGACATAGCCCTCAATCCAAAGTCAGCAGTCCCAGGGCCGCCACCCCTGACCACGGGCGCGACCACAGCCCTCACTCAGATACCAGCACACCCATTCCACGCTCCGCAAACGTTGACCACACGTTGATGAACGCTCTTGACGCCGACATTGAAGCTAGCCTGGAGTGGATCAATCATCCAGCTGTCTTCTCTCGCGACTCACGGAAGGCTGTCCTACAGGCCATTGGGGTCGTTTCTTCTCAAAGAGCTTACACTTTCCGAACCGCATCCGAATCGTTATGGGCGGAAAGGTTAAGTGGAGTCAAGAGACTGACAGAACAGTCCAGAGAGTGGAGAGAGGCCGGGGACGATGCACTGACTGAAGAGTAATGAAGATGATGCTATGATTCCATGTATAGAACCCTGTCCATATGTTTGTTATATTTCCTTTTTTTTTTTTATCTCGACACCCTGTTGTTGTTCTACCATGTACCAGACTGGACGGAAGTCTCACAGAGCGAACAGGAGGGGCGCGCACTCTCAGTTGGCCAAAAGTTGAGCGGTTTTGATTATGTTCTGGAAAGATCTTTTTATACCCAATGTGTCAAGACCGGCTTCATGACAGCGATCGAGTCCATGTCATAGATTTACACGATGCCTGGTACTTAGTATTGTAACTACCTCAAACTGGTTGGATATATTAGCCTATTTATTTACACTACTATACTATTGAAGACAAAATTTGGGCTTGTTCAAAATACATTTTGATCTCGGATAGCGGTTCAATGAACATACCTACTCGAGGAGCATCAGAAACTCTCCCTCCTGTGATTGGTTCCATTGGCCCACAGCCTCGTTCAGCCTTGCGCGCCACTTTCCAAATAAATTTTGCCGATTTTGTCGCGGCTTCCCAAAAATTATTTTGAAAACCCCGTCACTTCAATTTGAAGTTTCGACGACCTTTGTTGTGCCATATTGACGCCAAAATTGCTCAAATCTCCCTTCAATTAGCAGACTATGCACGTCCTTTGCATCAACCGTATTCGGCATGGAAGACTTAGCAGCTTATTGCTCATGGGCGGACGCCCAACTCAACCAAGAATGGGCATTTTTGCAAAATGTGCCGATCGAGATTCGGTCACGTATTCTCCGGTCAACGCCTTCGCAGTATCTCGGCACTGTGGCCAGCCTCTTACGAAGCTCTGAATATTTCGACTCGCTTCTACCACTCTATAAGCCCCTGCTCGCCGACTTGGTAGCCAAGTGGACTGTCTCTTCCTCGAACCTGGATGAGAATATCGCCACCGTTTCATGCTTAGCCCGCGTGTTGCCTCTCACCACATATCTTCTCCCTCGTCTCAAGACATTGCTTCACACAGATGAGCTCCAGAACTACCTGTTGGAGACTGGGCGGCTCCCATCCCAATTCGATAAAGATGTTCTCCTGCCCTTTTTACTGGCACTGTTCCGAGTCCTGTCCTTCGACCGAGATTCCTTGGCTGATGTTATTGGTCCTCTCTTCTTCTCATCCTACCTTCGCCATCCGTCGCCACCTGTAAGATACTTAGCTGTCCAAAACCTGTGCATGAATATGCACTTTACAGACGCCTACTCGGAGAAATTGGTCGGCATTTACGTGGGCAACGAGGCCGTTTGGGGTGAATGGGAAGGGCAAGAGATCGATTATCGTCTCCTGAAACTCTGGGAGGAGAAAAGATGGGCAACCTTGGCCAAGACGGTGACCAGCGTGGAAGCGTCCTGGGAGTCCACGACATCTTCTGCTCCAGCCTCGCGTGTCTTGGATGTGAAAGGTCTCTCACCTGAAACAGTTAATTTTGCTGGCGTTCTTCACACGAGATCCCCTTATCGTACCTCGGAAACCTCTGATTCTGCCTTCGTCCTCACTGCTACGGCGAAACAAAATCTCATACAATTCGGCAAATGTCTCTTGCAGCCGAACCCTATTCTGATAATCGGCCAAGCAAGTTCGGGCAAAACGGCGCTTGTGCGTGAGGCTGCCAGGCTCCTCCACCAGAGTTCTACCATGATCACCTTGCATCTTAATGAGCAAACTGACGCAAAGAGCCTACTAGGTATCCATACCTCGTCCGCAGATGGCAATTCGTTCGTCTGGCAACCAGGTGTCTTGACCAAAGCTATGCAGCAGGGGAGATGGGTACTTGTGGAAGACATCGATCGTGCACCAAACGAAGTTTTGGGAGTCCTGCGCCCCATCCTTGAGAATGGTGAGCTGTTTCTGCCCAGCCGCAAAGAGAAGATTATACCTAAGGATGGCTTCCGCATCCTGGCAACAATGAAAATAAGCGGACAACCTTTGCCATTGCCTTCACGTCCGTCCTGGCTGCTAAATCATCGAGTCTGGAGTACAATTGAAACATCGATGTATTGTCCAGAGGAGATCGAGACGTTACTCCGTGTCAGATACCCAACTGCAGATTTTTTCACTACCATGATCATGAGAACTCATCAAAGTCTCGTCCAGCTGTATGAGACCGACTACAGCTTGAAAGGTTTGCAAACACGTAAGCCTACGTTGCGGGATCTACTCAACCTGTGCCGGCGAATCGTACACAGATTGCACAATCATGACCCCGTCTCCGAGTCGACCATGCTTCCAGAGCAAACGAAGCTTGACATATTTCAGGACTCTGTTGATTGCTACGCAGGGAGTCTTAATAGCGAGGACCTTCATCACCTAGTCGCTGAGACCCTCGCAGTATCAATGGATGTCTCACCTCAGCAGATGGGACATTGTCTAAATGAGGTTATGGCCACCGTAACTGGGAATACTGATCTGATCAAAATTGGTCGGAATACACTTCGAAGAACGAACAGCCGACGTCATAAGCCCAACAGCAAGCCATTTTCATTGACCACTTCAGCCCGAAGAACACTAGATCGTATTGCAGCTGGTGTGGAATTCTGTGAGCCTTGTCTTCTTGTCGGCGAAACAGGTGTCGGCAAGACGACTATGGTGCAGCATGTGGCCAATCTTGTCGGGCAGACACTCACAGTGGTCAATCTCTCTCAGCAGAGCGAAGCAGGTGATCTCATAGGTGGATTGAAACCTGTGACAACCCAGTCTTTGGTCCTGCCAATGGTCGAGAAATTCAGCACCTTGTTTGACGACACTTTTTCAGCGAAGCGGAACGAAAAGTTTCATATTGCAATTGCCAAGGCAGTCGCGAAGCACAAGTGGCCACGATTGATGGTTTTGTGGCACGAAGCTATCCAGACTGCGGCGGCATCTCTCAAAGCTACTGAGGCTGGAACTACTAATGGTTCCATGCCCCCGAGCAAGAAGAGAAAGCTGGAAACGAAGTACGATATACTGCGTAAACGATGGTCAGACTTCTCCGAAAGCTTCAAGCAGATTCGTACCTTTATTGAGAGCGGCAAACCGCATGCTTTTGCCTTTGTCGAAGGAAGATTAGTCCAAGCAGTCCGCGAGGGTGAGTGGGTGCTTCTTGACGAGATCAATTTGGCTCCTTCAGATACATTGGACCAGATCGTCAGCCTTTTGCAAAACGGCACTGAAGGACGACCGTCCCTTCTGTTGGCAGAAGCAGGCAACGTTGAAACAATTTCAGCTCATCCGGACTTCCGGCTATTCGCTGCTATGAATCCAGCAACAGACACCGGAAAGAAGGATCTGCCTCCAGCGCTGAGGTCGCGATTTACGGAGATTTATGTTTCATCTGGAGACGACAAACTGGAAGACTTGGTTCAGATAATTCAAACCTATTTGGGCTCTCAACTCGACAATGATAAAAGAGCCGCACTGGATCTTGCGAGGTCTTATCTTGCACTGAAAGAGCTCAACGCAAAGCATCAACTCACCGACGGGGCTGGAGAGACACCACACTTCAGCATTCGTTCGCTTGTTCGGTGTCTTTTGTATGTTTCACAACATGGTGCAAGCCATGGGTTGAGGCGCGCCATGTATGAAGGATTCTCTATGAGCTTCTTCACAGTCCTCAGCAGAATATCCGAAAGCCTAGCTACACCGCATCTGGAAACCCATCTTCTATCAAATATTAAGAACCGCAAATCCTTCTTCGCTCAGAAACCAAAAATCCCCCACGACGGAGACGAATTCGTATCTTTCAGGCATCACATGGTCAAGAGAGGTCCGATGGCTCCTGACTCTCAACCACACTATATCAGGACACCATCCGTTGAGCGTAACCTACTCAACCTTGCAAGAGCAGCATCAATGAGACGTTTTCCCATTCTTCTTCAAGGACCGACATCCGCCGGCAAGACCAGCATGATTGAATTCCTCGCGAAACTCTCTGGCAATAAGTTTGTGCGAATTAACAACCATGAGCACACCGACCTTCAGGAGTATCTCGGTAGCTATCTCTCTGATACAGATGGCGACTTGGTCTTTCGGGATGGAGTTCTGGTAGATGCCTTGCGTCTTGGTCATTGGATCGTACTTGATGAGCTGAATCTCGCACCAAGTGATGTACTGGAAGCCCTCAATCGCTTGCTAGACGACAACAGAGAGCTGCTCATCTCTGAGACTCAAGAAGTTGTACGACCACATCCGAATTTCATGCTGTTTGCCACACAGAACCCAGCAGGTTTGTATGGAGGGCGAAAGCGCCTTTCGCGAGCTTTCAGGAATCGCTTCCTTGAGCTGCACTTTGATGAGATTCCGGAAGAGGAGTTACAGGTGATCCTCAGGGAACGATCGCAGATTGCTCCCTCATTTTGTGCGAAGATCGTGGCTGTATATAAGTCACTTTCTCTCCAAAGACAATCATCCCGACTTTTTGAGCAGCGTAATAGCTTCGCAACCCTGCGAGACCTGTTTCGATGGGCCTCGAGGCCTGTACATGACTGGGAGTCCCTTGCATATCACGGATTTATGCTTCTCGCCGAGCGAGTGAGAGAACCTGCTGAACGAGCAGTGGTTAAGTCGACCCTCGAGAAGGAAATCAAGGTGACGTTGGACGAGAGGATACTGTACAGCATGTCCAAAATCCCTGATTCTGCTCAGCAGGTGGATTCCATCGTCTGGACTCCTGCGATGAGACGACTTTTCGTTCTAGTGCATGAAGCATTGAAGAATAAGGAACCAGTCCTCCTCGTTGGAGAAACAGGCTGTGGCAAAACACAAATCTGTCAAGTCGTTGCCAAAGCATCCGGACGACCACTGGACATATATAATGCTCATACTAACACCGAGACCGGAGATTTGATCGGTTCCCAAAGACCAGTTCGCAATCGCTCTGAGTTAGCAAATCAAGTACGAACAAGCTGGCGAGCGTTGGTACAATCCAGGACAGCCGATCCCATGCACAAAGATCTGCGTGTTGACCAGATTATCGAAGAGTTCGCTCGATTAGACAAAGCGAATTATGATGCTGAGGCTGTCAAGCAAGTGCGGTCCAGTGTAGGGGCTTTCCAAGCTCTATTCGCTTGGAATGATGGTAGTCTTGTCAGAGCAATGAAAAGAGGAGAATTCTTCCTCCTTGATGAGATCTCTCTTGCTGAAGATTCCGTTCTCGAGCGGCTGAACAGCGTGCTGGAGCCATCACGAACCATCTTACTTGCCGAAAAGGGTTCCACGGAAAATCTAGTCATTGCAGATCCTGAGTTCCAGTTCCTCGCCACAATGAACCCCGGAGGTGACTATGGCAAACGCGAGCTGTCGGCAGCACTGCGAAATCGATTGACTGAGATTTGGGTCTCGCCACTGTCTCATGAAGCAGATATTTTCCCAATTGTCCAGGACAAATTGGTACCAACCCAACGCCACCTAGCAGAAAAGATGCTCAGATTTGCCAATTGGTTCCGAGATGAGTTCCACAGCTCGGCATCCAAGGGCGTTGCTTTGCGAGATTTACTCGCGTGGGCGGAGTTCATCAACAATGGAGAATCATTAGCCGAGGACGAGGCCTTCTTGCACGGTGCTTTCATGGTCTATGTCGATTCTGTGGGCGCCAATCCAGCGGGTTTAACATCAATAGGCGCAACAGATTTGGCTCAATCTAGACAAAAGTGCCTAGAATGTCTTCAGCGTCTGGTTAATTCAAACGTTGTGAAGCACTACCAGCAAACCCCAGAGTTCCAGGTCGATCCCGACCAACTCGTTGTCGGCTCGTTCTCCTTGCGTCGTGCCAACGGCTTGGAGCCAATCGCATCTGATCTAGTCTTCGACGCTCCAACAACTCTACAAAACACAATGAGAATCGTCCGTGCTCTTCAGATGACAAGACCTATTCTTCTGGAAGGCAGCCCTGGGGTCGGCAAGACTGCAATTGTGACTGCCCTAGCTCAAGCATGTGGAAGACAATTTACACGTATCAATCTGTCTGACCAGACTGATCTCATGGACTTGTTCGGTGCCGATGCCCCATCGGAGAACGAGGAGCTAGGTCTCTTCTCCTGGCAAGATGGGCCTTTGTTGAAAGCGATGCAATCTGGAGGCTGGGTCCTTCTTGATGAAATGAATTTGGCGTCTCAATCGGTACTGGAAGGCCTGAACGCTTGCTTAGATCATCGTCGTGAAGTTTACGTTGCAGAGCTGGACAAGTCATTTTGCTGCCATCCAGATTTCACCCTGTTTGCAGCGCAAAATCCTCATCACCAAGGAGGCGGCCGTAAGGGTTTGCCCGCTTCTTTTGTCAACCGTTTCACAGTCGTCTATGCCGATTCGTTCCAAGAAGCAGATTTACTTCGCATCTGCCAGTCCCGTCACCCTCAACTTGATGTCAACCAACTTAAATCACTTGTTAAGACCATCAAGACGCTGGACGATATCCTTTCGCAGTCCTCAGTCTTTGCCCAAGGTGGCCCATGGGAACTGAATTTACGTGATATCAATCGATGGCTTCAGATTCGCAAAAATCAGCCAAATGTCTGCTTGAGTCACCACTTTCGCACTATTGCTACAGAACGTTTCCGCACAGCTGCTCAAAAAGAGAAAATATCACAAGAGGCCGAAAGGCTTCTTGGGGCTGTCACGATCGAAAGCTTCTATAACAACCTGACTGACAGCTCTCTGCAAATTGGCACTGCTTTCCTCTCCAGGAGTCCCATTTTCCAAGCATCCAGACCTCAAAATTCGACCCTCTCAGTCCACCAGCTTCCTGCCGGAAATTCTATCATCACCGCCATTAAACAGAACTGGCCCGTGATCCTAACTGGCCCTTCCGGTGCGGGAAAGACGACACTAGTTCGACACCTTGCAGCTGTGGCAGGTGTTGATCTTGTCGAGTTCTCCATGAATGCCGACGTGGACGCGATGGATCTTGTAGGCGGCTTCGAGCAGTTTGACGTACGGCGCGATACTGCTAATTTTCATGCCCAAGCTGTGAAAGTCCTACGACAACGCATAGCAGAATCCATAGAGGTAGACACCAGAAACGAGGCCCGGACGCAACAGCTATTCAAATTTTGGTCTCGCCTGAACAACCCCGACACCAAAATGGAGGATATTTGCTCCGTGTTATCCAGTCAACAATCCGCCCTGCCAGAAATGAGAGACTCGGCGAAGGAGTTGTTGAAAATACTGCAATCTGTTAATAGCAAGGGCCTTCGGTTCGTATGGAACGACGGGATCCTAGTAGATGCCGTCGAGGAAGGATCATGGCTGCTGCTCGACAATGCTAATCTTTGCAATCCTTCGGTTCTTGACAGGCTCAATTCGCTGCTTGAGCCAGATGGACTACTTACCATAAGTGAACAACACAATGGCTCAGATGGTGAAACTCGAGTCATCAAACCACACCCAAACTTCCGAGTGTTCATGACAGTCGATCCGCGGTACGGAGAGTTATCGCGGGCAATGAGAAATCGATCTCTCGAGGTTTCCTTGCCTGAGATATACCAACCTCAAGGGGATGGAGCACCTATCCAGTACGCCCTTTCAGCAACGGTGAGTCGATTCAGGCAATTACTGGACGTGATGAACCATTCAACAGAGTCGAAGACCCTCCAAGCGGCGCTGGGCAATCTTTATGAGGGAGATATGGTATTGATGCCAAATTTTGACAGAACACTGGCGAAAACCCGGACCACCGGTGCCTTTCACGCTGAGCTGAACCTTACAGGGTCATTCAATATGCCCCCAACGCCTCAGATCCCCTCCTTCTCTCAACTTTTCGCGGCCTCTGCATTCCCACAGTTGGCTACTTTGAATGAGCCGCTACTATTGATCAAAGGATACCTCAACCCTCAGAACATGGACGCCGACTTCTCGGAAATGCTTACCAGACGTTGGCACCTGGCCCGACAACTTGCAGAAGTCGAGTCTGTAGTGAATAACGCGTCAGCACGTGCGACACGTCTTGGTCTCAAAGATATGACAGTGCTTGAGCGCGCTGCTTCCGCCTCAATGTCACAGAAAACTTCGAGCTCATTGCCAAATGTCGTGGCCTTCGCACAGTCCGTGAGATCTATCATTTCAACGGCCTTCCAGGTCGAATTGTCGGACAAGAAGCTTTCCTATTTGCTCAGGGCTAGCGAACAAATCCTTACCCTCGCGCATGCTCTACTGGCATTCTCTGACAAGAAATTTATCGATCCAGCAGTTCTTGCTGCTTATATGCAAGTAGGATTCGATTTATCGGACATTCTCGAGCTCAACTTTCCCAACTTGGCTTTGGCATATTCGAGAAGCCTGAAAAAGTTGACGATTCACGGAAACAATCTGACTACAGGATTCGGACTTCAGCTAATGTGGCCGATCTTCCGGCCTCAGACACCAGGAACACTTCGTCAACTCAGAATCAAAATGGCCTTGGAAGATCTTGTTGCGAGATTTGATCGTGTATGTCGCTTCCTGTCACAGCCTCGAACTTCGCTATCCGCAGTGAGGTCAAATTTGCGGCGAACTTACGTCTCGATCGTTGAATCTGAACAGCCAGAGAGCTCACTACAAGTTCTAGAACAAGCCGTGTCCGAACTCGAAGTCCAGTCAGAAAAGGGTTTCTTCCTCGCAGGGAATTTTGTGAGCGCACTTCGGTTCATGCGTGGAGTCATATTCCTACAACAAAGAGATTCTGTTGAGCCGGATCTCGATCTCTTGGCCATGTTCACTCCAGAATCATACGGTCAGCTACCTAATGCCCAAGCTGAAAAGCCTATACCAAGGTCGTTGGCCCAACTTGGGTCGATCGATGGTGGGATTTTGTCCAAAAATGGCTCCATTGCCATAGAGCTTTTCCAGACCCTCTCTTCTGTTCATAAACAACCCTTGGGTATGATGAATCATGCAAAAGAAGAACTTCATGTGCTCACAAAAATGCTGGCTTCTCATACCAATCTGTTTGAGAATCTGACCACACCAGTCGTTGCCAACATTCGCGTGGTCCTTGGGGGCATACTATCTTCGCTTCATGAATGTTTGACATTGGAAGCAAAAGCTTGTTTTCCTGAAGAGCAAATCCCAGACTATACCAGATTGGCTAGCATTTCGAGCGACAAGGTGGTCAAACAGGGGCAACGTTATGATTCTTTCCGAGAGGTGTATGCTCGCTATATCCATCCACTTGCGATGCAACTGAACTCGAACAACGATCTGCCTCTGGAACAGATCAAAACATGTCTCATTAACCTCTCCATCGCTGGCTTGGTGCTCATGGTTCCCAATGTCCTATTCGACCCGGCCATGTATCCGACTGTTGTGCATGGTCTTTATGAGCGCAATGTGCTTGAACTCAGCAGCAGGATTGAAGGGCAGAAGAAATACCACAGATATCTGACTGGACAGGAGGCTTCTCTTGTCATTCGTATCCTAGAGAAGCAATTGCGCGAGCTTGGAAGAAAAGAACCTCCACCAGCAGTCACACGATCAGATAAAGAAGAGCTCATTAAGCTTCAAGAAGTCTTTACGATAATTTCAAACGGAATTTTGAATGATCAAACTGCTCCTGGTCAAAAAGGAGAACCAGCAGGAAGCGCTGAATGGATTGAGCGTTGCTCCAGTCAGCAGCAAAGATCAAACCTAAGCATCATCATCCAGCGACTTGAAAACGCTCATCCTGCACACGACGACTTTGCTAAGCCTATTCTTTGGTTCTTGAAATGCCTATGTCTAGGCCTGGAGCTCGCGGCGTTAAAGAATGCCACGACTAAGAGCGATCATGATATCGTGGACCACTGTCTCATAGCCACTCCACTGGTATCTGACACGGCTGCTACGGTCCAGGACTGGAAAATGAGGGAGGCGTTGCCCCCGAAACTGAAATTGCGCTGGCTTGAATATGCAGGACTCAAGGTCGTTCTGACACAAAGGCAAGATCCGCTTATCGCCCACACCGTCCTGGAAATCCTGGATAGTTTCCATCACGAATGGAAAATTCGCTTGACGCAGGATCAAGACGACGCTGTCAAGCAATCTCTTTACTACACCTATCGTGGCGATTCAACTCAAGCTGAAGCAGATGATGATGGTGAGGTGGGCCAAATGTTCCCGACTTTTGACAACGACAATCTTCCACCCGAACGTGAGGATCGCCAAAACGAGAGGGATGCTCGTGCTACTGCGGTCAAGTTGAGCATGCTGCATCAAAACATCTACTCGATTCGAGATCCGCAAGAAGTCATGCGATCATTCATTCACTCTACTCATGACATCTTACCAAATGCTGTCCATCCCGCTGCTTCCACTCCAAATGTCTCCTTAATTGGACTACTCCCCGCGATTCTCCTGCAAATGGATTCGAAAATGGCCGAGCTTGATAGTTCCCAGCACGCACTGGACGTCAACATCAACATCTATACCAATGCAGATATCTCAGAGAGTCAAAAGCTCTACGACTTGGTTCATCAGATCCAATCGAGGTTCTATGTGATTCAAGCGAGATGGGCAGAACATGCAGTCCCAACGGAGGTCCTCTCGTTTTGTAGAGAAGTACTCTATCTAAGCTCTGGAGATCCTCTTGCCAAACTCCTCACCAAGACCGAGAAGCTTTACGAAATTGTATCCCAATGGCAGAGCGTCGCCAGCAAAGAGTGGTCTGTTGAAGAGCTCATCGAGAAGATCTCCTCGTTGATAATCAGCTGGCGCCGTCTGGAACTCTTGTCTTGGTCGAGACTGCTAGATGACGAGAAAGAGAGACATATTGAAGACGCGCGAGCCTGGTACCTGGTTGCGTATGAGGCAATTATCCACAACTCTACAAGAATTGACCCAGAAGTGGATGATGTGCATATGTATCGAAAAACACTGGTGATAACCTTAGAGGAGTTCTTAAAGTCGACTACTTTGGGTCAATATTCAGCGCGCTTACGACTACTTGACACCCTTAACAAAACTTTGGGGAGCGTCACAGGTAGCCATAATCACCTTCTAGGAATCTTCGCATCTGTGCAAGATCTCATCTACCATTACAAGCGATATGAGGTTGGCGTCGATGAATCGCTCAAGAATGGGCGTACAGGACTTGAAAAGGCTTTGCGTGAGCAAATCACACTTGCAAGTTGGAAAGACACAAACGTCACAGCTCTTCGTGAGAGTGCACGTCGATCGCACCATAAATTGTTCAAGATTGTGAGGAAATACCGAGACTTGCTAAACCAAACCGTTGTGCTCGCCCCTCTAGAAGAGCAGCCTCGGAAAATCGTTGAGATTGCCGATATTCAAGGACTTTCCAAACTTCAACTCAAAGAGGATCGAATACTGAGCGCCATTGAACACTGCCGGCAGTCAATACCAAATTGGAATGAACGCCCCGAAAGACTCATTAAGTCGGCTGGGGCTGCTAGAAGCATGCAGCATCTGTACATGTCAAAGAGTGATATTCTTCAAGTCCAGGACGAGATTGCATCCTTCCGACAAGACTTGAGTAGCAGTATCAATGAGCTGAGAACACAAACACCTACTGTAATGACGGAAGACAATGCTGCATTCGTTCGTCACCTACAGGAGAGGAAAAGACGTTTGCTTGCTGATACACTTAAAAGCCTTGCTCACATGGGTATCAGAAGGAATCTGCCCACTGCTGAACTTGAAAAACAAGCCTCAACTTCTGCAATCTTGGCATTGTCTCCAGAACGCGTCACGCTCAATTCACCAATTATCTCTTCTTGCAATAGCGTCTTCCATGACCTGCTCGATAGCATGGCCCCAGTCCGCGCTGCGAGAATAAACCATTCCGACGACCTGACTGATGGTGAAGTCAATCGCTCTGTCGGGTTTCTAGAAGGCTTCCTCTCTTTGATTATACACCAGCGACAGACGATTTCCAAGAATACAATTGACCTTGACGCATTTGGCTCACAGCTCGTATTACTTCAGTCCATTGCCTCTGTCTCGTCAGATGAGCTCGGAAAATCCACTGCTTCGATAGATCCAACTCACACTGTGCGAGATCGTCTCGACTGGCTCGCGGAAATTCTTGTGACTGGCTCTCATATCCTGGAATTTCAAGCTAAGCATTCAAGCCTTGACGTCGATGAGCTGCTTGAAACTATGCAATCTCAATCCAGTCATATCAAAGAATTGAAGAGGCAGTTTCATGAGCTATCTGAGCCGCCCCCAGGGTTGACATGGAAGGCTTCGCGCGCTTTAGTCCGTCATACTCTTGACTTCATGTTGCAAATGGCATCTGATTTTCGAGACTGGCAAAAGAGAGAACCTCGTGTCAAGTACCTTCTTTCCAAGATCATCGTTTGGACGGAGAAAATACCAATAGACTTGACCGAAGAATGCGATGGTCTGCAAGAAATCAGCCTCGAATACTTTGATCATGACCTCAGAGACGCTATGGATCACATTTTCATGGCATTACAAAGACTCTCCGTCATGCCGTCGGAGATGCCAACGTCGGATGAGGATCCAGGGTGGCTGATCAAGGCAAACAAGCATACCTCAGATGCCGTGCGATCTCTTCGAGTTCGTACGATCACTGAGCGACTTGATCAGTGCCTGACTTCTAGGCTACAATATCTGTCTCCAGTCAGTCTCAGATCTGCCCAGAATCTATTGGTTGTCGCGATGCCAATTATCGAGCAATTCTATCATATCTGCCATCATTTGCATCAACGCCAAACTGTAACCTATGTTGAGACGTGTAGTCTCGCGTTGCAGTTGTCCAAGTCCTTCACCACTCTTGCATCCCAAGGCTTTTGTCGCCCATCAGATCCTAATCAAGGCCAAGAAGAAGAATCTGGCAGACTAGAGTCAGGGACAGGTTTGGGCGATGGTGAAGGTGCGGAAGATATAAGCAAAGATGTTCAGGACGATGAAGATTTGTCTGAGTTGGCGCAGACGGCGCAAAAAGATGAGAGAGACACGGAAATAGAGGATACTGAGGGTGCTGTTGACATGGGCAACGATGATCTTGAGGGAGAAACGGGTGATTTTGATGAGAAGAAGTCCGACCACGAGGATGGGGAAGATCGATCTGGCGATGAAGATGAGAATGAGATTGATGAAGAAGCAGGGTCTGTTGATGATCTTGATCCGAACGCTGTCGACGAGAAGATGTGGGATGATATGAAGAATGAATCTGAGAAGAAGGATAAAGAAATGAAAAATGACAAAGCGAAAGGGGAGAAATCTGATGATCAAACGGCCGCAGAGGGAGAGAAGGCTGAAGACGAAGATATGAACAACCTTGATGGGGAGGACGAAGACATGGATGAAGATGGAGATGAAGGAGGGGAACGACCAGAAGGCGAGCAAATGGATGCTCATGTGGACGAGCAGAAAGCCCTTGAGCTACCTGAAGAACTAAACCTAGTGGGTGAAGAGGAAATGAAAGATGACAACATCTTAGATGATGGCATGGACGAATTCTCAGACATGGACAATCCCGCGGGCGAGATTGAGGACGATCAATCTGAAGACTCGGACTCGCAGAGACAGGACTTGCGGGATGATAAAATGGCAGGTGAAGACGATGCAGGTTCAGAAGAAGCCGAAGCAGAGGATGGTGTTGCCCAGGATGACGAGATTATGGAAGACCAGATCGAAGAGGCAGAAGAAGATAAGCAAGCTGATCACGATACCCGTCAAGATGAAACAGCTCACGACATCGAGGACAATATTGGTGGAGAGTCAGGTGCAGCCAACAAAAGGCAGGATCACATTGATACAGAACAGAACGTTGAAGGTATAAATCAAGCCGACAAAGAACCAAACCCTCAGCAATCTCAACCAGGTGCAGCCCCAGAAAATGAAGAGGGCAAGACCGGAAAAGGGGTTGTCGAACGCGGAACAGGCCAGGCGGAACCACTCGAGTATCAACAAAACAATTCACTGAGGAAATTAGCAGACGTTCTCGATCGATGGCACCAGCGACGAGAGATTCTCCCTGCCTCTGAACGGCAAGATCCACTGGAGCAGGAGCAGGATGTTGACATGGCAGATGCGGATTTTGAACACGTTCAAGAGGAGGGTGCGGGAGATGCACAGGCGTTAGGTGCAGCAGATGTCGAACAGGCTCAAAATCTCGATCAAAGCAAAGCCATCGAAGATGATCATCAAGCAATGGACGAAGACACGACAATTCCTGACGTCCCAGAACCAGAGGTGCAAGAAGATATTGCAGAGAGATACGAGCGTCTGAAAGCTCAGCCACAATCGACAGAAGTCAAAGAAAATGGTGCTTTCTTACCCGATCCACAAGCACCAAGAACGGAGCACGACGACCGACAAGGCAGCGTAGAAGCCGACGACTTCTCAGACGACCTTTCTCCAGACATTGAACACCTCGACTTGAGTACCGTTGCTCGACCACAAATACAACCTTCTTCTCATTCGATGAGCGCCACAAATGCGGCTCACCTTTGGCACCAATGCTCGAACTCAACACACCAATTCTCCTTAGTCCTCACAGAGCAATTGCGCCTCATCCTCTCTCCGACGACAGCAACAAAACTCCGTGGCGACTTTCGAACAGGGAAGCGGCTCAACATCAAACGTATCATCCCATACATTGCGTCCAACTACAAGCGTGACAAGATCTGGATGCGGCGCTCCGTACCTAGCAAGAGGAATTACCAGATCATGATCGCTGTGGACGACAGCAAATCTATGAGCGAGTCGGGAGCGGATGTCCTTGCGTTCGAAACTCTTGCGTTAGTTACCAAAGCGCTCGCAATGTTGGAAGTCGGAGACCTGTGCGTGGTCGGCTTCGGTGACCAAACTCAAATTACGATCGCACATCCATTCGGTACACCCTTCTCGCCCAGCGAGTCTGGGCCGAAGGTCTTTCAATCTTTCAACTTTGACCAGCGTGGCACAGACGTCAAGAGTCTCGTAGAGCAAAGCATGTCGCTCTTCCGCGACGCTCGGTTAGAGCAGCAGGGAATCAATGAAGAACAATGGCAACTCCAGCTAATCGTCAGCGATGGCCATATCTCAAGCAACCAAGACACCATCACGAGATTGGTCCGACGTGCCTACGACATCGAGAGGATCGTGATTGTATTCATCATCGTCGACGCCGGCGCAGAGAGCATTCTCGACTTGAAGGAGGCGGTCTATGAGCGAGATGGGAACGAGAGCGAGAACGGAGGGGAAATGAAGCTGCGCATCAAGAGATATCTCGACGGATTCCCGTTCCCCTACTACCTCGTCGTACGCGATATGAGAGATTTACCGGATGTACTAGCAACGGCATTGAAGGGATGGTTTGGTAGCGTGGTGGACGCTGTGTGAGAGATGATCAAGACAGTGATATGTAGATGTAGACCTTGGAGAGTAGCCGGGTATTTTTCGCTAAAATTTGACAAAATATGCACTGGCACTGGAGCATGTCAGAGGAGCCTCGCGCGAACTATTTCAATCTCAACGTTTTGCTATTCAGCTGCACAAATATGTTCAAGGAGTGCTGTTTGGTCCGACCAGCAAATGATCGCTCTGGTGGGTTGAATAGCAAGCTGAATTTCTCAGGCATAAAAAGTGTTCAAAAATATCTCTTTCCTTGTGATACGAAAGAACAGAATCCTCCTCATCATCTCTCAGAACAAAATTGAAGTAAGGAACACGACCGAGCTCCTTGTTTTTCTGGAGGCAAGGATTATATATTTACATTCTCAGTAACAACCCCTCGGCTCTCATCTGTGCCCATTCCACACGCGAAGCTGAGGAAAAAGAAAGCAACGGCGGAACCTCCCTTGACAGAGAAGTCAAGAATCATCTCCCGCGCCGAAGATTCTCAACAAATACGTCGCGGCTTCGAGAAGTGAACGCACCTGCCAGGGCTGCATGAGACGCAGCATTGATCATCGGAAGAGGAGGATCATCGTGAAGGGAGAGGATCCTCCGAGCGGGTGATAAGAGCACGCTGCCCACTGTTCTAACATGCTCTCTGGGAGAATGAATGACTGACCAACGCATTCTCCCAAGCTTAACATCGAGGTTAACACGGCATAACATCATGCCAACCTTCCTGGCGAGCTCCAGACTTCCCTGGATGCAGGTACAGTGTTGCATTACATGGATCAACCAAATCTGAAAGAGTTGGTGCTGGAGGACGTGCTCGTGGCCTGTGACCTGTGGAAATGTAGTAGTATCTCTCTATCCGCCTGTTGAGAATCTCAATCTGCTAGGTCACACGTCCTCCTTGGAGCTTCGACAAACCTGTATTAAGGAATCAGCCTTGCTCAAAACTCTTGAGAAATTCTCGCCATCTCCGCTTCTTGATATTGACGAGACCAATGGGCAATCGAAGGGGTATTCTCCTGCATGAGCTCGACACTGCCCTTCCCACAAGTGCTCACTCCCTCAGCTGCTTGACTCTCGGGCCCGACAAAGGCTGGCAAAGTCAAAGGCTCCCATCAGATGTGCCTCGAGAACTCAGTCTCAAGAACTCGCGAGTCTTCTGAGTACTGGACTACACAGACATAGCACCTCCGCTCGTAGCTGTACCCGAAGAGCCTAGCCCGCCAGCTACAGCCCAACTTACGATATTCAGATTGCCTTGACGCAGGCACAAAGCCTTCAGGCGGGGGTTTCCCCCAACCCTTCTAGCCGCCTCCTAGAACGATGAAGTAAAATGGACAGATGTCCTGCACGCCATAACGTGCGTCGGCGTCACGGTGGAGCTTGTGAGCGGATGTTGCTTGAAGGTAGGGTCACATTAGTACAGTCCGCCTTAGGTGTGTGGGAGGTAGTCAACGAATCCCCTTTCGAGATCGAACATATTGTCGGTCGCATTGTGGGACGGACTCGCAGGCGTGAAGAGTTGGAAACCAATGGAGGTTTGGACCGGCTCTCTCAGATCTGGGAGGTCACCACTGTACTAGCCGGCAAGGCGTCCGAGGATCGACACAGAGGACAAGGTCAGAGAACTCCTGGTCTCCAGGCAAGAACAAAGAGAAGCTCGATATTCAATTTCGCCGTCACAAGCATCTTCTCCTGCTAAAGAGCGAGGTGTCATCTTTATCGCGTGGCCGTCTCCTTCACATCAAAGCCGGCTTGATAAGGAGGTTCTTCAGCGAAACGTTTCGCTTGCCGTCGCTGGTTGGGTCATTCACCAACCGCGAGCACGTGGAGGCAGCGATGAGATTCAGTGCTGGTGACGATGATGCCGGAAAGCTATTCACTCACCAACTTCAGGCAGCATGGCGTGCAGTGACAGCTTCCAGTGCCTCCCATCTCCCTTTTATAAATATATACTAGTGCTCCTGAATCTGGTCCTTTGCTTGCACACACGACAAAAGAGAAGCTGAGACAGAGATACGAGAATACAATCAACAGTACCTCCATTGCTTTTGCTCTTCGCTGGCCAGTCAACGCATACACAATCGCGCGAGCTCTCAACAACAGCATGTCTTCTCCTCATGATTGTGCAACATCATCTCCTAACGGACCACCAGCGGCCCCAAGTAGTCGATCTGCATCAGCACCAAACAGTGGACTACCGTCGACACCTAGTCGACCAGGCCCTTCGCCCAACCAACCTGCGCCAGCTTCGAGTCGATCAGCATCTTCTCCCAGCCAGCCAGCACCCTGTTCGATCTGTGGAAGCGTAGGAATATGCCCGCATAGGCAGGTCCACTATCGATGGCAGGTGCCAGGTCTTGAGGGTCCTCTCATGCACAGAGATGATGACTGGAATCCTTCGGTGAGTTTATACTTTAGATCAATTAACCCATCACTGGCTAACCGGGGTGTAAAACCCAGACACCACAGAGACGAGCTTCACAGCAGTTTTATGACAACGCCCACCCATCATTGGCACCAACTCCGATGATGGCAACAGGGTCAACCACTGCGATTGCGGTGGCAACTGCGACGGCGGTCAGCAACACCAACGTCGCTACGACACAGAGAGTTGCGGCGAAAGCTGCTACCCAAGGACCTCAGACAACTCAGACAGCTCACGCCGCTTCAGGCCAGAACAGCATGAGAAATTCTGGCACCGGCAAGGCCGCCAAGTCGAGCGAGCCGAGATCGGTGCCGCTGCGCTGTGAACGCTGCTTAGACGGGCACAGAATGTGCGACAGCATCCGACCGAGCTGTGGGCGATGCACGGCGATGAACCGGCCGTGCTATTGGCCGCCGTACCCGATGTCGAGGGCGAGATTGGACGAGTATCGCAACGGCGGAGGAAGGAGCCATCTGGCAAGTGCTGGGTATCCGGCTACGAATGTGCCGGGAGGGAGTTCCTGAGAGGTATGAGGGAGAGTGTTGGGGTTGCGTTTGTGGATGGACGGGGCGTACTGCTGGACCAAGAAGCCGTTATTGAGTGAATCAGGGAGTGTGTGAGTGCCATTGTGCCTGGTGGTCGCTTCTCGACTAGCCTTGGTATTCTGAGTCTATTGTTCCATTGCGATATTGTCCAAATGCAATTGCCCCTTCAGGCTTTGGCCCCGATTTGGCGTCAGACCAAGAAAGCACGCTTGAGTCAACGGAGTTTTGTCAGCAGAGAAATAAACACGTCAGCAGGGATCTTGGGAAGTTTAGTTGAAGGAACAAGAGCACAGAAGTCGCTCGAATTGAGGAGTTGAAGATTGGCGTCAGTCTCATTATAAGCACCACGTCAAGACTCAGGGTATTTCTAGATAGTCCAGTATCTGCTGTGTAGTAGGTAGCGCCTCTACCAGCCATACTTACTGCCCGCCTCCTTCTTGTTCCTCCTGCCCGTGGCAAAACTCTCCTCCAGCGCATCCTTCTGTCCTGTCGCGGCACTGACGAGCTGTTTCAAACTGTGTTTGCCTGGCGCAATAGCCCGTACGGGATTATGCTGTACCTGTTCGCCGTTGGCGCGTAAGATTTCGTTGGCCGCGTATTCCTGATCCGTGTTAAAATTCACTACGTTGATGGCGGTGTTGCCCTGTTGCTGACCCGTGCGCCCGAAGAGCTGGCGTCGGTCAGCCTTGGAGAGGTTCAGGTCTGTGGCGATGGAGTCGAGGGATTGGGACTGAGGTACTGTAGACGAGGCTGGAGCATTGGATGGGAGAGCAGAGGTAGATGGGAATGGGTCTTCGAGGACTTCGATGATTTCGTCTTCGTCTTCCTCGTCGGCTTGAGCTGGGCCTGTAAGCTCTGGTTCTTCGTTCATCGAGAAGAGGCTGATCGACTCGAAGCTGGCGCAGGTTGGTTGGGCGAAGGGCCTGGTCGACTAGGTGTCGACGGTAG